>JAHIAM010006256.1:0-51449 GCA_021605205.1 Aegilops longissima | reverse complement strand
GTGATGTGATCTCAAGCACCAGCAGGAGCTTGGGTCGACGAACTTCCATCAGTTCTCTGGGGATTGAGGACCCTCCTAATCGGTCATGGGAGAACTCCATTCTTCTGGTCTATGGAGCTGAAGCAGTTACGCGGTGACACCTTTTCTAATGCGCCTCGAGTCGAACTATACTCGAAGAAGAAGCGGAACAAGCCCGGCAAGATGCACGATAGACCCTTGGAAGAGGAGAGGAGATGGCCTGATCCGCTCGACTATCTATCAGCAAGACTTGCGTCGATTACATGCGAAATGTGAAGAGTCGAGCCTTCAAGAGGAGATTTGGTCCTCAGAGTGGATCAGAAACCACACAAGCTCGCTCCCACTTGGGAAGGTCCCTTCATCGTCACAAGAGTTCTCCACAACAGGCGTATCATGTCTACAACGTTGATCGCGGATCGACGAGCCTCGAGTCCACAGTGCTTGCCAAGTCCAAGAACAAGGCTGCGCGGAGACCTCGGCGTCCGTACATGCACCCTGCCCATCTCGAGGTAGCGGGACCGACAGCGTCATGGTATTCCACGGTACCATCGTTCGTTGGACAAAGATCGAGCTGGTGGATCTCGGGATGCTCAAGACCAGCATGCGCCAACATGCGAGCACACCAGCGAAACGCAGTCGCTGGGCGGGATCTGCTCCTTCAAACATAGTTAGAATCCGAGCATATCCGCTCCTCGCGCCGTTCGCCACTACCACCCACCACTCCAGCAAAAGCTTTGGCGAGCTCAACTGCTCTGGATTACCCTCAGCGGCCGACAAAAGGTCGATGAATGGAAGGCCACCATTGAAGTCTCATCGGCCGCCAGCAGCGACACTCCACGGCAAACCGGAACACATCGCTGCAGCGGCGGGGCGACAAAGCGCGAGCGGTGGCGAAACCTGTGGGGTGCAACCACCATGCACTCTCCACCCGAAGGCCAAGATCGCCGACTGGCCGGATCCACCTCGACAGCGACTCCACGGCGTCGCCGGATCCACGAGCTCGTCGCGATCAGCGCCAAGTTCTTCACGAGCGACAGCAAGAAGGCGCTCGAACTTCGTATCGGCGTCGAGCAGCGGCGTCAATCCGACCAGCGGCTGGGCCCTCTGTCGACATGCATGCGCCCGAGAGGAACGGCGACTTGTCGTCGCGATGAGTTTCCCTGCGTTCACTCGTGAGCTGCGGCAAGTCGGTGGCCTAGCAAGAAGAATTTCAAGCGGGCGTACGCAGAGAAATGCGGCGGCAAAGCACTCCGTCGGAGTTCCTCAACATCTACACCATCGCGGTGCAAGCTGCGAGGCGGGGCGACAAGATCTTGGCCAACTACTTCGGCGGTACTCAAGCCCAATGTCGATCTGGCTCATGCACTTGCCGGACAACTCCATATCTTCAGGGCCGGATCTATGCCATCAGTTTGTCGGCGCCTTCAAAGGCGACCACAAGCCTCATGGCCAGAAGGCGACCTTCATCTGCTCGCCGGAAGGAAGGAGAGCCCCTGCGTAGAAGTACATTCAGGAGATTCAGCCGTGTGCGGCACAACATCCCGGATGTCCACCCTGCGCGGTAATCAGCCCGTTCCATCGAGCGTGCGAAACCGCAGGATGCGGGAGGAGATGGCGATGTGCAAGATCATAGGCGTCGATGAGCTATATGCCTGGCCGACAAGTGTGCGCGTCTTGAGGAAGGAAGGAGACTCCCGGAGATATCTGAAGCGGAGGATCGATAGTGAGGAGACTGCCCGGCAAAGAAGAACCGGTGGCGGAACAACAGGAAGAAGAAAGGCAAAGATGTGCTAGTCGTTGAGCAGTCCGACAGCGGAGGTGGCGCCAAGAAAGCCAAAGTTGGTAACTCCGGCAAGGAGGTTGCGCGGGCACCAACTGCCAGTTGTGGCGATCGCCGACAAACGGGGCGGCTCCAACAAGCAATCTTGCAAGATCCACCGCATCAAGGGCCATGACCTCCGAGCTGCAAGAAGGTCGAGCAGCTTGTCGAGCAACAAAAGGCTGAGTACAAGCGGCGCGACAAGGAGAAGGCAGGAAGGTCTTGGAGGAGCCAGCAAAAGCGTCCCGGACGAGGAGGATGCAGCGGCAAGGCCAAGCAGCGGCAAGGAGACAGACCTCCCGTGGCGCGACAAGGATGAAGATAGCGGCGGCGATGAGGACATGGATGATGGCCAGAGACCGATGGCGGGAGTTCGAGAAAGCCCGAGAGGTCTTGTGCATTGGCGGCGGTGCTTCTCTGCATACTTCACACCGCCAACTCAAGCGGTGGATGCGGAAGTCAATGCAGCAGAACCATCCGTCGAGTCACGCAAGCCTCGAAATGGTCCAAACGCCTATCATCTTTGATATTGAGGACCACCCGATCGCATAATCTGCGGTCGGTGCTTGCCCGATGTTGGTTTCGCCAACTATCCGCAACCTCAAGGTCACTAAGATGCTAGTTGGCGGCGGGCGGCTTGAACCTGATCTCCTCGCGGTACTCCGAAACTCCGGATCACGACAGCGAAGCTCGAAGAGACCGGCACATTCAAGAATCAACCGGGAAGGAGCAAGCCAAAGGGAAAGATCACGTTGCCGTGACATTTGGCAGCGAGTTGAACTTCAGGGCCGAGAGGGTTACTTTTGACGTTGCTGAATTTCCATTGCCTTACAATGGAATACTTGGCCGTCCGGCTTTTCGCTAAATTCATGGCGACCTCTCACTATGCATACAACATGCTGAAGATGCGAGGCCCGATAAGTGTCATTTCTGTCCTGGCGACAAGAAGGATGCTCTTATCTGCGCCGACAAAATCTACCGGGAAGCAGCAGCTGCAACAGATCACAAGTCACTTGCCGTTGAAGATCCCGGGGTGAAGAAGAAGACCAAGTCCGGTAAGAGTTCTGATGCCCACTCCGGCAAGCGCACCTCTTGGTGCTGCGCTACCGTCGAGGGACGCACCATCGAGCTCCACCAGCAAGTGTAAGAAAACGATGGCAGCTCCACGAGACCAGAAGGTGTCCGCCAGGAGGCGGCAGGTGGTACCTTCACCATCGATTGCCTCTCTCGACCCTAAATAGGAAAGGCGCTCGTTGCTTTCTGCGGTGAACGTCGGCGTGTTTGCATGGCAACCGTCGACATCCCGGTGTTCCCAGAAAGTAATTGAGCACCATCTTGCCGTCTGTCCTCATCGTGGCCCGTCAAGCGAAAGAAGTCGGAAGCGGCGGTGGGCGCCAAGAATTCATTGCGAAGAAATCAAGAAATTGGAAGCAGCGGGCCTCGTAAGAGGTGCTCCATCCTCGTGGTTGGCCAATCACATAGTCATCGCAAGGCAAGCGGAAAATGGAGGCTTTGTATCGACTTTACCGGCGTTAATAAAGCTTGTCCCAAAGACCCATTTCCTTGCGGCGCGTCGATCAGATTGTTGACTCCACGGCGGATGTGACTTGCTTTCATTTCTTGATGCATACTCGAGATACCATCAGATCTTCATGGCGAGAAGAGGGCGAGGAGAAGACCGCATTCATCACCCGTGTGGCACCTCTGTTTTCGTACGGATGCCTTTCGGTTTAAAGAATGCGGGTTCAACATTTGCAAGAGTAGTCCACGGCGCTTTTGAGCATAAATACACAGAAATGTGGAAGCCTACATGGATGACATAGTGGTCAAAACAAGGACAAGGCGACTCGATTCAAGATTTGAACGAAACCTTTGCAAATCTGCGCAAGATCAACCTCAAGCTCAACCCCAGAAGTGCGTGTTTGGAGTCCCCTCGGCAAGCTTCTCGGGTTCTTCGTGTCTCGGCGGGGAATTGAAGCCCATCCCGACAAGATCAAGGCCATTGAGCAGATTGAAGCACCAAAGCGTCAAGGATGTCACGAAGACTTGCGGTTCGCGTAGCTGCTCTCGGCGAGTTTATCTCTAGATCTGTGGCGGCCCCTGCCATTTTCAAAATATTGAAAAGGGCAGGTCAATGAAATGGACTCGAGAGCGGAGGCTGCGCTGCAGAGACTTAAAGAGATACTGTCTTCCACTCCAATACTTGTCGCACCTAGGCCACAAGAGAAGTTGCTGCTATATATAGCGGCAACCAATCAAAGTGGTTAGTGCTGCGTTAGTAGCGGAGAGGAGGCGGATGATGAGCCGGCAACCATGGCGAGATGCATCCAGGACAAGCAAGGGACTTCACCGCAAGCTACGGTCCCGACAAAGATGGATCTGTGCGCGTGTGAGAAGATCTGAGAAGAAAATGGTGCAGCGCCAGGTTTACTTTATCCGGTTCCTTCTCGGAGGGGCTAGGTCAAGGTATTACGGTGTGCGAAATTGCTTTCGGCCTTCTCATGGCCTCGAAAGCTCGCCATTACTTTCAAGCACATGAGATCACGATCGTCACTCGTTTTCGGCTGAAGAGATCTTGCAAAATCAAGAAGCAACAGGCAGGATTGTTGAGTGGGCCTTTGGGCTGTCAAGCTTTGGCCTCAAGTTTGAAAGCACTTCAACTATCCAAAGCGAGCGTTGGCAGAATTCATAGCAGTGGGCGCCAACACAAGATGAAGAAATTCGAAGCGAGCATCCCGTCAAGGAAGCAAGCAAAGAGTGGCTGATGTACTTTGATGGTGCCTTCTCGCTGCAAAGCGCCGGTCGGGCATGCTACTTGTCGCACCCACGGAGAGCACCTCAAGTCGTAGTCGGATGCACTTTCCCAAGGAGCAAGCAACAAACAATACTGCAGAGTATGAAGGTTTGCTTGCGGTCTCGGGATCGCAGAGACCTTGGGATCAAGAAGCTCATTGTCGGGGGTGACTCACGACTTGTCATCCGCCAAGTAAACAAGAATTATCGAGTCCGTTGATGGAAGCTTACGTTGATGAAGTGAGAAAGCTAGAGGAGCACTTTGACGGCCTACAAATGGAATATGTTCCAAGAGCTCAGAACGACATTGCTGATGGCCTGTCAAAGTGCGCCGCACTTAAGTTACCTTTGGAACCAAGGATCTTTGTGCTCAAGCTGACTCAACCGTCATGCATGGCATCAAGCTGGACAGAACAAGAAGGAAGTTGATTTGGTGACTATTTTCGGCGAGCTCCCGAAGCCGCCGCCAAGAAGGTCCCCAAGATCAACACCAAGAGTCTTGAGGAGCGATCTGCTCCGACAAGCACTAGGGTTTGTTCCGTTAAAGCGAGCGCTCCCGACAAGTTTTGCTCGGCAAGCTTGCGAGAACGTCAACTCGGCTGAGCGCGAGTTCTCGCCGTAAGCGGATGTTCCGCAGCAGCAGATGTGCCTTTAGTCCTTGTTGTTGAGCATAGCTCCGGCATGGGCACAACAGATTGTCCATTTCCTTGAGATAGAGAACTTCCGAAGAACAAGAAGAAGCGGAAAGAGTAGCCCGCGGTCAAGTATGTACCAGTTTATGCGACAACCGCTGTCTGAAGAAGACTCAATGGTGTGAAATTGAAGTGTATTCACCGGGAAGATGGACAAAAGCTATTGGCGAGAGATACATGGAGGCATATGTGGTCACCACATTGGCGCAAAAGCACTTCTTGCAAAGCATTCCAGCAAGGTTTCTTTTGGCGACAGCCCTCGAGGATGCAACTGCACAAGTAACCAAGTGTGAGCGTGCGGTTCCATTCGAACAGATACACCAGCCAGCTCAAGCTCTCCAGGCGATCCCTTTATCCTGGCCATTTTTAGGTGCGGGGCTCGACATCCTCGGCCCCTTTCCCGAGCTATCGGGGCTTTGAAATACTTGTACATTACAATCGACAAGTTCACAAAGTGGCGGAAGTGGAAGCAGTGAGGAAGGTGACAGCACGGTCGGCAGTCAAGTTCTTGGTCGATTGTTTGCCGTTTGGGTTCCTAACAGGATTATCACCGACAACGGCACGCAATCCTGAGCCGCACCTTCATGCG
Organism: Aegilops longissima; assembly: GCA_021605205.1. NCBI lineage: Eukaryota > Viridiplantae > Streptophyta > Magnoliopsida > Poales > Poaceae > Aegilops > Aegilops longissima. Next base: position 45,538 of record JAHIAM010006256.1, on the reverse strand, counting down.
ATCGTCCAAGATCTTGGCGCCAAGGTGCTTTGCTTCTTTGCTCATCCGAAAGTAGCGGTCAAGCGGAGAGGCGAATCTTTGAAGTGCTCGCGCGGACTCAAGACCAGGACTTTCGGCAGGCTGCACAAGTTGGAAGCGGATTGAGGAGCTGCCGGTGGTTCTTTGGTCGTCGGGGCGGCGCCAAATCGAGCCCGGCGGACACCTTTGCTCTAGTCTATGGGCAGAGGCAGTTCTCCCACGGAACTTCGTGCTCACGGGTCACCTCGAGTGCTCACTTATGATAAGCTCGAGCAAGAGCGAGTTGCGACAAGATGGCGCCTTGCTCCTTGAGAGAGACCGTCTTGAGCCGCTGTCTGAGCTGCTCGATACCAGCAAGCTTTGCGCCGCTACCATAACCGCAAAGTTAGTGCGGAAGGCTCGAGGAAAGCGACCTTGTTCTTGGCGCGTTCAGTCCGCCAAGAATTCCAACAAGTTGGCCTTGAAGTGGGAAGGCCCTTACCGGGTGAGGCGAGTCACTAGGCTGGCGCTGTCGCCTTGAGACCGAAGATGGCATTCCGTGAGCAACTCACGGAACATTGAGCATCTTCATAAGTTTTACCCGTAGAGCGCGGTTGCGGAACCTGTTCCGGCAACCACCTTCTATACAAGTCTTGCCGATGTTGCATGTAATCCTTTGTACAAAGCCGGGCGCAGACCCTGTGCATAAGTAAAGCTAATGTGCTCCGCACAGCTTGTCAATTTCATGCTCTCTACTTTATTTTTGCATGCGTTATCTGACACTTTGTGCAGCACCTACCTCGGTAAGCAATAACGAGCCATAAGGCTCCATATCATTATTTTCTCTTCTTTCTCTTTCTCAAAGAAAAGAAGGTTCCCTCGCCCACAAGTTTGCCGGGGGGAAAGGAGAAGATAACGGTGTGGACCAGGCGTCGTTCAAGGAAGTTTCGCCTTACCGGGAAGCAAACGACAGAAAAGCTAAGTTGCTAAAGTTTGAGCAATCATTTTTAAATTTTTTTAAGTTATCTTCCTCGAATGACCGTGCTTTGTATGGAAAACCTGTGCGCGGAGGAACCAACTCGTAGCTAGTTGCGCCCTTACTTTGTTTCGAGTCAACTCAACAACTTAAGTGAGCTGCGACTAGTTGCGACAAGGTTGCTTGTCGGAAGCAGCACCGCCAGCAGGCTGCTGACGTCCCGCACTCAGCGCTCGCGGCTAAGGTACCTGCGCCGATAAGTTCCCTAAAAGCGTAGGGTAAAAACATACAAAGGAAGGAATCAAGTGAAGGAAATAACATAGCAACCACTGCCCAAAATAGAGTTATATTACAAGATAGCTTGTCGCAGCTCTAATAGATTGTTCTCATAACATAACCAGCAGCGACAAGGAAAAGAGAAAACGGGCGGCCAAATCTACACGATCGCCATCAACCCTCTTGATCCCGCTCACCCTATCCACAATGGGTGCGACAAGGGTCTTGAGCGCTTCCACATCAGCATCCGGCGGCAGGGACTTGAGGACGTTGGTGAGGTTGAGGCCTGGATTGCGGAAGGCCACCTTCATCAAGACCTTTGAAGAGCTCCAGCAGATCTGGCGCGACTCGTCGGCCAGCTGCTTTGGGATCTCTTCCCGAGTCGCTGGAGGCCGTCGCCACGCTTTGAAGAACAAGCTGAGCTTGGCGCTGGGTTGGAGGTGCTCATCGGGAGTACCGAGATCATCCATCCCAGCTTCGCCAGCTCCCGTCGATGGTTGCGGCGACATCCACGAGACCCTCGGTCTAGTGCTCCACGTTCTCCCCGAAGGTGTTACAGGCGGCGCGGCTTCGCCGCCAGCGCCTCGTCAGCCTTGATCTTCTCCTTCAAGGCCACCTCCTGCTCCCTGGCGCCGTCCAGCGTCTGAGTCAAAGTAGTCAGCTTCAACTCAAGATCTGCATTGGAGTCCTTGGCGGCGATGAGCTCCTTGCTCCTCTCGGCGAGACGACCCTGCAGCTCACCAAGAGTGTAGGCGTCCTTCTCGCGCTCACGCTTGAGTGCAGCAAGCTCCTCGCCGCTCTCCTTGAGATTGGCCTCCAGCTGCGTCACCTTCGTCTCCAGCTCCTTCTTGGCGGCATCGGCAGCTACGGCAGCATCCTTTGCTTCCTTGAGGGCCCCGCCAAATGTTTGCTCGCGCGCAGCAAGATCCTCCTCGTGGCTGTCAAGATTGACATTCCACTGCGCCAACTCGCCTTCCTGCGCAGATAGCTTCTCGGCGGCAAGCCGCTGTTGCTCCTCAGCTTCAGCCTTCTCGAGGAGGAAGGCTTTGCGCTCCTCGGCGAGTCGCTCCGCTCCTCGCCAAGGACGGAGAGCTTCTGGTTGAGGCCCCGCTCCTCCAGCGCTTCTCGATGTCTGCTCCGCCTTCGCGACAAGCGCTTCCGGGATTCCAGCTTGGCTTGTCGGGCGCGGTGAGGACAACAGCTTCCAGCAGCTGCTCCTCCTCGAGACTTCGCCGCTCTTTCTGCTTGGCGCGTCGACCAGCGTCGGCCAGCGGAGGCGAGCAACTCTTCATCAAAAGTCTCTCCTTCGATCGGCGCTCTGGAGCTCGACGCCCAGGGGAGCTTGATGAAGACGCCATCGCTGGCCTTCAGATAGGCGCTGGGCTGGGGCTCTTCGGAGCCTGATGCTGCGGCAGCGGCGGAGGGATCGGCGATCGGCGTAGCGACTGACGCTCCTGCGGCCTCAGGGCCGTCAGTGTGATCGCCGGACCCCTCGCCAGCTTCTGCGGCAGAAGCTTTGGCGGCCTCCTCGTCGGTGGGTTCGTCAGCGCCAGCCTCTTCTTCGATGGCGGCGGCGTCGTTAGTATTGCCGCGTGTGTCCTCCTCGCTGGCGACTTCGGTCTCCATAGGCTCTGTGGCAGATGGATCTGACGACCGGAAAAGAAAGAAAAGTCAAGCAGATATTCAGAAAGAAAATCAGAAGAAGAAGAACACAAGGGAAGTTTTCAAGCAAGGGGATTACCTGTGCTAGGGTCTACAGTCACGGTCTCCGCCACCGGGGGATCGCTGGTGCTGTCCCTTGCCGGAGAGATGACCCTTGCCGAGAACTGCCCTGCGGGAGAACGGCTCCCTTGCAGGGATCCTCCTTGGCGGTGTAGTCAAGCAGATGGCATGTCGAGGCGGCAGGGCACTCCTGGTGGGGCTGCTCTGCTCCTACACAAACCAACATCGAGATATCGACAAAAGAAAGAGCACCCATGCTCGCCTAACAACAGTGAAGTAAACCATATACTTCTGTTGGGGGGCTGCGCCTGGGGCTGCTTTGTGGAAGAGTTGCGGGTCCGGCAAGGAGGTCTCAGACGCGCCTCCTGCTGCGCATGTGGGTTAAATCTCGATGACAATCACGGGGCCTTGGCTCTTTTCTTCGGCGCTCTACGGGCCAGCGTCACGAAAAAGAATGGGTTGAGTAAACAAATCAGATACAAGACAAAGCAACAAATTGAAGAACTACAAGTACAGCAAGAATCTTACTCTTCTTCTTCCTCGTCGGAGCTGGCGCAGAGAGATCAAATTCGGCTCGCCTCCGGTGCGGCGAGGCGGAGGAGGGTTCCCTTGGCGCTTGGCGGGAAGCGGCGATGGCGGGAGGGGCCCGCTCCGATTGCTTTGCAGCGGCGTGAGGTGCTCCCATGGCACAGTGCTTGCAGCGGTGGAGCGCGTCGCATGCCGGGCGGCTGTTAACCCGTCTGCCGCCCTTCGTCTCCAGCCTTGCGAGACGCCTTCTTAGTGGAGCTGGGGGCTCCACTCCGGCAAGCTGTTTGAAGGTGGGGAGGCGCCCTCGGCAGGCTCGCTCGACTCAGCCAGGCTCGGCAAGCTCCTCCTGCCGCAAACTCCCTCGCTCGACAAGGCTTGCCGCCTCTGCTGCCTCTGCCTCCTCCACGGTGAATCTGAACTACGCCCGCGGCAGCTGCTGCCGCCTCTTCCAGCTGGTGGCGATGCACATCTCATCTCATCGAGTGGTGTCGCGGGTGAGGCCCCTCATTCATCGAGGCGGACCGGCACTTCTACCGTGCCATCGAAGAACTCCCGACGCACGTCATCGCGGCTCCTGCCATGTTGGGACAATTCCATACGAGTCGCACAGCCGCATCATTGCACGGATGCGGTCGGCGAGGAATTGTTGCACAGCGGAACTCGCCCCTCGGCAACCCTAACATTTCGGGATGGTCGATTGGGCTGAACAGCTCAAGAGCATCGCGTCGATTCAGGGCAGTGAAGTTGAAGTTGAGGCCCGGCGCAGCCTCATGATATCCGCCGCTTCGGAACTCCCAAGCAGGTCTCCTCCTCTCTGCCAAAGAAGCGTCTGGCGCGAAGAAAGTCTGCACCAACGGTGCCTCACGGTGAGCCAGCAAGCCCGAGGCGCAGAGATCCGGTGACGGCAATCTTCAGTCTAGCATCTTCCGGGGCCACGTTGCTCCAATCGTTGCCGCGCACTATTGGGGTTTGGCGCTGGGCAGTAAATGGCTGCGGGTTCTCCTCGACAATCCAGCACCAATCTGCCCTCCATTCCTCCCACTTGCTGCGGAGCTCTCCCTCCAGATAAGCTTCCGTCTTGCCAATCCTTGAGATCCAAGCTATTCCTCCGGCAAGAGGCTCTCCCCTCTCAACTCGGGCATAAAGAAGTGGCGGAAAAGAGCTACGTTGGGATAGACTCTGACAAAGTTTTCGCAGAGATGTGCGAAAACTGCCATGGTCAAAACAACATTGGGGGTGAAGTCAAGGAGGCGGAACCCGTAGGTGTTCATGATATCACAGAAAAATTCAGAGAAGGGCGGGCAGAGCCCGCAGTAGAAGAAGAGCGCGAAGAAGGGATACCCGTTCGGAGCCAGTTCCAAAGCGACGGCAGGGAGTACCTTTGTGCGCAGATGCGCTCGCGTCTCCGTCGACCAGAAGAGGTAGTAGTTCTCCCTCAGATCCCTTGCGGCGAGCTACGGGGCGGAAGATTGCCGCTCCTTCCGAAGCGCCCGCGAGCCGCTGCGCCTCGGCCGACTTCACGGCCTTCCCTTGTCGGCTTTGAGCCATGGCGAGAGGTGGTGGGGGAGATCGACGGTGTTGGTGGTGCTGGTGGCGATGGAGGCGGGCGCTGCTCTCTTTCAGCCTTGGGAAGAAGGGGAGAGCAGCGGAGGTTTTGAGATTGGACAGCAATCGGCGAGATGGGTGAGCTGCCCTGCTTCCCTGCTTATAAAGGGGAGGCGGACGTTCGCCTTTCGAATAAAGAAACCCCCCACAATCTCTCCCACGATGCGCATTCCGTGCGTGCCGTTCGTGGGGGGCGTGGTGGGTCCGGAGTGAGTTACGGCGTAACCCAGGCCGTGCGTGCCCGTGCCCTGTTTTGGGCCTGGCCCAACAGCGCTCGGCACCGTGTGTGCCCAGGCCGGGGGCTCTGTTGGTGTACTAGAGTAGGGTACCCTAGTATCCCGAACTTGTGCACGGGGCGGCAAGCACCCAGCGGCAAGGCTTGCGGGTGACCGCCAAGGTCCTCCGTGGTTCCTTTGGAGCCATTCAAGAACAAAGTATTCAAGCCAAGAAGACAAGGCCCCGGCAAGAGGAGCTTGCCGGGAAGGCCACTCAAGGCACCTAGGAGACAAGGCCCGGCAAGAGGAGCTTGCCGGGAAGGCCCGGTGGCGACAAGCTTCCGGACGCGACAAGGCAACAACCGCGGCAAAGGCGCTTGCATGACAAATTACCACTGTTCTGCGCTCCAAAGACATCCACCAACGTGTCGCCCTGGGACCTTTCGGTAGCCAGCTGGCAAGAGGCTGTCTTGACCAGCGAGCCATGTGACAAGCGACGCCGACAGGATTGCCATCGTGGCAAGCGGTGGCGCCCGACGGTCCCTGTTTGCACCTGTTTGGGCGACGTGACGGGCATTTAATGCCTTTGTCCCCTGCCGTCAGGGTTAGGTATGATACATTGTACAGGTAGCTGTACCAACCGCAATTCCTTTTCCATTTTTGCCCTTGTCTACGTTGCCACCTGTCGGAGACCCCTTGAGCATATAAAGGAGGCCCATGCGCAACGTAGAGGGGGGTTCGAAAGGTTCGCAGGCAGAAAACACCCACGCTAGGTCTCGTTAGCAGCTGGTGTGTACTGTAGCACTCGGCGCTCCCTAGCAAGAACTCAATATACTCAAACATGCAGCAGTAGGAGTGTTATCTCTCCGGAGAGCTCCGAAGCTGGGTAAACTGCTCGTGTGCTTCACCTCGATCTGCTCTTCGTGCGATCTCCGCCCCCCGCCGAACCGAAAGGGGCTCGGTCCGCCGGTCCCATAGGTGTTCGTGGGTCAGATCAGTTTCCCCGACAAAATTCGAGGGGTTAGAACTTCATCATATACCCCGACTGAAAAATCAAGCTGCGGATGATTTGGCGAAGATAGGGTCCAAGAGGGAAGCCATTCCCAGTAATGTATTTTTGGAGCACATTCATGCACCATCAGTGCAGGAGGATCCTTTCACAGAAGAAGCCCCGCAGCAAAAGAGTGCCAATGATACGACTGAAGTTGAGGTCCCAGCCGTGGTCGACCTGATTATGGAAGTTGTGGTCATCACTCCCGACTGGATAGAGCCGTACATCGCATATATCCTAAAGAAAGAGCTCCCAGAGAATGAAGAAGAGGCTCGACAGATTGTCCGTTGATCCAAGGCCTTTACAGTGATCAAGGGACAGTTGTACAGAAAGCGCGATCGAGTCGGCGAAGTGTATCACGCCGTAAGAAGGTCAGATAATTCTTGAAGATATCCACTGGGGACTGTGGCCATCATCGTCCTCTCGGACCATTGTGGCTAAAGCATACCGAAAGGGCTTTTTACTTGGCGAAAGCAAATGAAATGGCAAAAGAAATAGTCGACAAGTGTGAAGGTGTCGGTTCTATTCCAACATGTCACACAAGCCGCCTCAGCCTTGAAGACCATTCCACTCGTCGGCCCTTCGCTGTTTGGGGATTAGACATGATTGGACCATCGAGAACTGGCGAAGCGGCTTCACTCATTTGCTAGTAGCGATCGACAAGTTCACCAAGTGGATCGAAGCCAAGCCCATCAAGAACCTTGATGCATGCAATCGCTATCGGTTTCATCGAGAGTTGATATTCAGATATGGAGTTCCGCATAGCATCATCACCGACAATGGGTCAAACTTCGATAATGACAAGTTCAAAGCCTTCTGCGCCTCTCGGGACACGCGGGTCGACTATGCTTCAGTTGCTCATCCTTAGTCGAATGGACAAGCAGAGCGTGCAAACGGCCTCATTCTCAAAGGGCTGAAACCACGACTGATGTGTGATCTCAAGCACACAGCAGGAGCTTGGGTCGACGAACTTCCATCAGTTCTCTAGGGATTGAGGACCACTCCTAATTGGTCGACTGGGAGAACTCCATTCTTCCTGGTCTATGGAGCTGAAGCAGTTCTGCCGAGTGACCTGCTTCACAATGCGCCTCGAGTCGAACTATACTCTAAAGAAGAAGCGGAACAAGCCCGGCAAGATGCAGTCGACCTCTTGGAAGAGGAGAGGGAGATGGCCCTGATCCGCTCGACTATCTATCAGCAAGACTTGCGTCGATTCCATGCCAGAAATGTGAAGAGTCGAGCCTTCCAAGAGGGAGATTTGGTCCTCCGAGTGGATCAACAGAAACCACACAAGCTCGCTCCCACTTGGGAAGGTCCCTTCATCGTCACAAGAGTTCTCCACAACGGAGCGTATCATCTCTACAACGTTGATCGCCAGATCGACGAGCCTCGAGCATGGAATGCGGAGCTACTCCGCCCCTTTTATACTTAAATACTCACTCGGTTGAGATGTAATAAAAGTACTTTTGTAGTTTGTTTATCTAAGACAAGAATGTTATAATTTTCCCAGTGATTGTTATTACTTTTTTGTTGAAATTTCCCCCAGTGGGTGGCTTAGCTGCGAATCCGGTTCGCCTAAGTTTGTAAAAAAAATCCTTTCCGAGTGGCGAGCCAGTCTCCCATTCGGGTGCTTAGCTGCGAATCCGCTTCGCCTAAGTATTCAAAATCCTACCAAGTGGTGAGCCAGCCTCCCACTCGGAGGCTTAGCTGCAGTCCAAGTACTCGCCTAAGTATTCAAAATCCTACCGAGTGGTGAGCCAGCCTCCCACTCGGGGGCTTAGCTGCAGTCCAAGTACTCGCCTAAGTATTCAAAATCCTACCGAGTGGTGAGCCAGCCTCCCACTGGGGCTTTAGCTGCAGTCAAGCACTCGCCAAGTATTTAAATCCTCACGGGTGGAGAGTCAGCCTCTCACTCGGGGCTTAGCAACAGCCCAAGGATTCGCCTTAACATCCAAAATAATGAACGCCTACAAGGACTCCACGAGGTGCAGGTCGATCTACCCTTCTCCTTCAAAGCTACACCATAAAAATCCCACCGAGTAGAGAGCAAACCTCCCACTCGGGGCTTAGCTGCAGCCCAAAGGCTCGCGTAAGTAATAGAAATCCCACCGAGTGGAGAGCAAACCTCCCACTGGGGCTTAGCTGCAGCCCAGTGCTCGCCTAAGTAATAGAAATCCTACCGAGTGGAGAGCAAACCTCCCACTCGGGGCTTAGCTGCATCACGTTGCTCGCCTAAGTAATAGAAATCCCACCGAGTGGAGAGCAACCTCCCACTGGGGCTTAGCTGCAGCCCAGTGCTCGCCTAAGTAATAGAAATCCTACCGAGTGGAGAGCAAACCTCCCACTCGGGGCTTAGCTTCAGCCAGTGCTCGCCTAAGTAATAAAAATCCTACCGAGTGGAGAGCAAACCTCCCACTCGGGGGCTTAGCTGCAGTCCAGTGCTCGCCTAAGTAATAGAAATCCTACCGAGTGGAGAGCAAACCTCCCACTCGGGGCTTAGCTGCAGCCAGTGCTCGCCTAAGTAAGGAATTCATCCTAATCCGCAAGAACGACGAGGTGCAGGTCGATCGCTACCTTCTCCTTGAGCTTCGCCACAAGTACAACGTGCGGTCCATCCCAATCATAAGAACGACAAGGTCGGTCATGATCTGTGCTCCATCTCTACCTGCAAGATAGATGAAGTACAAGTCGACTGGAGTTTCACCTCAAGGATACTACTTACAACAATGAAATATATTCCGAATGAAGAGCAAAGTTCTCTCGAAGGAAAATAAAGCATGTTCAAGGATAGATCAAGTTCGGATAAACGTCCTACTGATCCAAAAGTGCTCAGGCGTTAAGCCTGTTAAAGTTTTTCGGTTACAAAAACCACTCGGCATTCCGAGGCAAATTTAAGGTGGGACTTAGAAGTTTTTTACTCCTCCGGTGGAGGACTGGAAGGTGCAACAAACTGGTCGAGGTCGATTCCGTCGGCAATACGGGTAGCAGCAGCGATGAAGGTCTCCATGAAAGATCGGAATTCATACTTCCTGGTGTTGGCAACTTTGAGGGACGCCAGCTTGTCTTCTTGCGCTTCCTTGTAGTGGACACGAACCAGAGACAGAGCAACATCAGCACCACACCTGGCAGAAGACTTTTTCCATTCTTGCACTCGACTTGGAATCTCATTCAGTCGAGTCATTAAGGATCCAAGGTCATTCTGAAGCGTCTGCTCTGGCCAGAGAGTTGAGTCGATCCGCGACACCACAGCTTTCAGTCGAGCAACATAGTCCACCACGCTGGCAACGCGAGACTCCAGTCGGAGCACATTCATAGCAACTTCGTCCTTCACAGGAGAGTTGATGGGGTCCAGGCTGGTTTCCACTCGACTAGTTTCTTCTTCGAAGTTTTGACAGAATTCTGAAAACACAACTCAGACTCAAAACAACAATCATGCAATGATCCGGTGATAGCAAGACAGTCGGATAAAGAGATTACCTTCAAGCATGAGGAACAACTTCTTGGCGAGCCCTCCAAGATAAATCTCCAGGTCATTTCGCTTCCCCGCCAGTTGGCCAGCCTTGTCAGACAGAGCAATCTTGTCGTTCTTCAGTCGACTAACTTCCTTGTTGGCCGCGTCAAGAGCGGCTTTCAGCTTGGCATTTTCATCTTCAAGTTTGTCGACTGAGGCAAGTTTCTCTTCAGCGAGCTTTGTTTTCTCCAAAGCCACCTTCTGTGCCTCTGCAAGGTCAAGGTCCTTCTTCTTCAGAGTCTCTTCCAGTTTATCTGCAAAGCAACAATGAGAACAGAGTTGAGAATGAACAGAAAAACAAAGACAGTCGTCAAAGTTCTCACCAGCCATACCTTTTGCTTCATCCTTCGCCTTCTGCAAATTCTCCTGAGCAAGCTTCAAGTCGAGGTTGAGCTGGATCTGTTTGTTCTCTAACTCAGTATAGCGAGCCACAAGCTCGCAAGATTTCTACAGAAGACATCAAAGACAGATCACTTCCGAGTGACTAAGGTAAAATCATAGCATTTCTAAGACTACAGTCGAATCAAAACTTTCGACAAGAGTCTCGGGACTTACACCCAGCGGGTGCACTCAGCGTTCTTACTGGTTTTACCAATTTGGTTCGACCAACGACCAAAAGAGGCAAAAAGGTTATGATTCTAAAACCATGGCTAATTGTCAGCGGTCAGCCGTGGTAAAAAAACAGTTCTTTAGACTATAGTCGACTGCATGCAGTCCACCATAGTCTCGGGGACTACACCCAGTGGGTGCACTCAGCGTGCCCCCACAAAAACTCAATCGACACACCCACCTAGTGGGTGTACAGATATGGAAATCTTCAGAAATAAGCAATTTCAGGTAGCATGTCCTAACAGAGCAAGCAGTTTCAGGTAGCATATCCTAATAGAGCAAGCAACGATCGACTTACTTGGACATTGCTCTAGAGAGCTGAACTAGCATCATAGGCCGCCTGGCTGGCCTCTCGGACTGCCTTCACTTGCTCCATCATGATCCCTGCCTGGCGTATAGCTTCCTTAGCAGCACTCACTTGGTCTTCGGGGCGTGGTGTATAGCAAAAGGGATGGTGGATCAGCAATCGGCGAAGTGGGTCGGCACTTGTCGCCGTACATCAAAAGACACAAGCCAGAGGGGTTGCCTCCCTCGAAACCAGCGCCTCGTATCATCACAACTGGAGCAGCCTTGCCCGGCAGGCACCCTCTTGTTCTTCCTCTTCCTCAACGGCGTTTCCTCGTCATCATCGGGGAGATCAATGACATGAGGCGGAACTACAAGAAAGATTCAAAAGTAAACATGGAAATCCAATCGACTAAAAGCGAAACTACAGAGATCATACCAAGGTTGGAGGTAACGGCATCTTCCATTTCATGATCTTCGTGCTTGGCTGAGGTCTCGGAGGTAGCAGCACTACAGATTTCAAGAATCGGCTGATCAGTCATCAAGTCGACCAAAAGTACACTAATGTTGAATAGGGAAATACAAGTTCTGCTGATTACCCGGAGATGGTGGGAATGACCATCCGCATCTTGGGCAGGGCTTTCGCCGGCTTCGAGGACGTTGCTCGGGGTTGCTTTGGCGGTTTCTCAGTCGGCGCAGGAGAAGTTGTCCGAGGTCGCCCATCGATCGCCCAAGAGGGCGCAACAGCTTTACCGGCGCCGCCGCCGGGTCATCGTCAACTTGACCTTCCTTCCGAGGGGAGGATCGACGTCTTCCTCCTCTTCCTCCTCCTCCTCCTCTTCATCGAGCTGTTGTCCCCTCATCCTCCTCGCCGTTGACTCCCATTCCTCCCGGCTTTCACCTCCGCTTCCTTCTTCTTCTTCGACCGGTTCCTGCGCCCGTTGGGCATCAAGTACATCTCGGTGGTGACCTAGAAGACAATAAAACAAGGCAAAAGTCAGTCGATTTAATTGGCATCTAAACAGAATGAATGCAGCCAATCACGATGGGAGATAAGTGGTTATACCTTGTCCGCTTCGTAAGTCCGGCCGAGTGGTGGAATCCTCCTAGCTCATGAGGTTATCTTTGTTTCTGTGATGGCAATCATCCACTTCTCCAAATGGCGTCATCGACCTCCTCTAGATGGACCCGAGTGGTATCATCCGTGCGAGTACATCCACATCGGATGGCCTCGGTATTGGAGTGGCTGAATACGCCGTCGGAGGAAAACTTCTAGAAGATCCATGCCGGTCACCCCGTCGCGAATGAGCTAGACTATGCGTTCCATCAACAATTTTACTTGGGCCTTCTCCTCTGGTAGCACCTTCAGGGAAGATGGCTTGTTCACTCGACTCATGGAGAAAGGAGGGAGTCCAGTCGACTGCCCCGGCGTCGGCTGGTCTTGGCAATAGAACCAGGTCGACTGCCACCCTCTAACCGAGTCGGGGAGAGTCATAGCCGGAAAAGCGCTCTTCCCCCTCATCTGGACCCCGAGTCCCCCACACATCTGAATTACTTGGGTTCTCTCGTCATTCGGGTTCGCTTTTCTTCACCGCTTGAGAGCGACAAGTGAATATATGCTTGAAGAGGCCCAGTCGGCGCCGACACCAAAGAAGTTTTCGCATAACGACGAAAGCGGCAAGATAGACAATCTAGTTGGGAGGAAATGATGGAGTTGCGCCCAAAAAGTTCAAAACCCCTAAGAAATGATTCAAGGCAGAAAATCCCGATCTACGTGAGTGGCTAGGAGAACGCACTCACCCTCTTCAGGCTGCGGCTGCCACTCCGTTCCCAGAAGCCTCGCCGACCCATGGAGGATCAGTCCCTCGTTGGCCAGATCGTTGAGGTCCTTCTCGGTGATGGTCGAGCAGATCCAATCTCCCTGGACCCAACCTTGCGGCAGCTTGGACCGCGAAGAAGATCCGCCCCGACTGGGCGCTCTCCCCTTCGCCTTCGCTGCCGCCTTCTTCACCCGCTCCAAGGCTGCGGTCTTCTCCTTCACCATGGTCGCCGGCGAAGCAGGTGCGAGCTTGCGGCTGAGCAGGCTAAGGGCGCAGCAGGAAGGTTTGAGGCGGAGGAGGGAAGATTGAGGTCGCACTGTTCAAAATACCCCGTCCGATGCTTTATATGAGGCCGCTTCCGAGTGGCTGACTGGTAGGCCCAGGCAATCCCGTCAAATCCCGCAACAGGCGCGCATGCGATACATGGCGAAAAAGGCGGCGCGAAGATCGAGGCATCATCGTCTTATCCCATCCGAGTGCCGCAGTTTTCTCCGCTTCGGGCGCTTCCCAAAATTCAGATCCCGCGAAATCCGCTAACCGCAGAGCAACCTGTCAGACTGCAGATTTCCTCCGATCCGTCGCTCAGAAATCCTCAAGTTCACAAAGTTCACTCGACAAATGTGAAGGATGGATCAAGGCGACTGAAAGAGAAGTTGACGCCATCACTAAAAAGGTCATTGATCCAGAGTAAGACACACTCGCAACACGAAGAACAGTTCGGAAAGATTATCAACTCCTTCCTCACTCAAACCTCGATCCATTCGGGGGCTAATGATGAAGTCATGTACCTAGGGTAGGGTCATAGACCTGCCCAAAGGTACCCTCCCCAAGGACACTCGCGAAAGAAGCTGCCTACCAGTCGACCTGGTAGGTTTCCACTCGACAGATTCAAAGACACTCGACCATGAAGACTTACTCGACCACCAGGAGTCCAAGAGCCACTCGGTGTCCAAACGGTCTGTAGTTAAATAGTCTTTATGGTCATGATGACACTTTATGTAAGGCGTTACCAGTAACGCCTAGCCTTAATGTACCTTAAACCCTCCGCTACGTGGGCTGGATGGGGTCCTGGCGTACTCTATATAAGCCATCCCCCTCCACAGGTAGAAGGGTTCGCATCCCTGTAACACATACGCATATAATTCAGTCGATCGCCTCCGGGCTCCGAGACGTAGGGCTGTTACTTCTTCCGAGAAGGGCCTGAACTCGTAAATCCCTTGCGTATACAACTACTCCATAGCTAGGATCTTGCCTCTCCATTCCTACCCCCATTCTACTGTCAGACTTAGAACCACGACACTATCCATGAATATTATTTGAGTCTTTGCTGAACTCTTGTATGCATGATGGTTATAGCCTCGTATTTCTTCTCCAAAATTTTGGTTTGGTTTGGCCAACTAGATTGATTTTTCTTGCCATGGGAGGAGGTGCTTTGTGATGGGTTCGATCTTGCAGTGCTCAATCTCAGTGACAGAAAGAGACATGACACACATGTATCATTGCTATTAAGGATAAAAAGAGTGGGTCTATTCCTACATGAATAGATCTTGTCTACATCATGTCATCGTTCTTATTGCATTACCCCGTTTTTCCATGAACGTAATACACTAGATGCATGCCGAATAGCGCTTGATGTGTGGAGTAATAGTAGTAGATGCAGAATCATTTCGGTCTACTAATCTTGGACGTGATGCCTATATACATGTTCATTGCCCTGGATATCGTCATGATTATTCGCTTTTCTATCAATTGCCCAACGGTAATTTGTTCACCCACCGTATGCTATTTTCTTGAGAGAAGCCTCTAGTGAAAACTATGGTCTGGGGTCTATTTCCTATCATATTAAATCTAAAAATATCTTGCTGCACTTTTATTTATTTATTTTGTGTTTCAGTTAGATCTATTTATCAAATCTCATACAATTTAATCTATCTCAATATCGAGGAGGGATTGTCAACCCCTCTTACGCGTTCGGTTGCATGTTTTGGTTGTTTGTTTGTAGGTGTTGTTTACATAGTGTTGCTTGGTTCTCCTACTGGATTGATAACCTTGGTTTCATAACTGAGGGAAATACTTACCTTTGCTGTGTTGCAACATCCTCTCCTCTTCGAGGAATTACAAAAGCAGATACAAGCAATCAGGCGCCGCCGTCTGGCGTTGTCAACATGGTCAACAAATGAGAGGAATCGGGAGAGGACTATACATGGAGAGGATGACAGTAGGGACCCACCATGTCCATGACCGTACGCAAGCAAGTTCCTTATTTTTATACAAGCAAAAAAGAAAATGCGTCCTCCTAGTGGTTTTCTAACATCTGGGACCCACGACATTGTCAGCGTATAGTCAATAGACAAGAGAACTGCACAAGAGCGGCTGACACCTGGGACCTAGCAACTCAAGCGGTTTTTTATTATTATTGTTGAGACGAAGTAGGGTATCAACTGGGATATGACCCGTCTAGCCAAGGCTTCTATTTTGTGTTCACCACATGACCAGCCAAGCTATTTTTTTCTTTGTGAAAATGGCTAGCCCAGTTTATTTTTTCTAAAGAATACCCAATCCAGGCCAACCCAACCTAGGCCTACTTATTTTTTGCCGTCTTGCTGGGCTTCAACTCTTTCAAGACGGTGCAAATCTTAAAACAAATATGAAATGGGTTGTAAATATAAAAAGCACATGACTAATTGGAAATTACTTTTAAATTTCTGAATATTTTTTACATTTTTAGATTTCTAATTTTGTTGGGTTTTATCCTGATTTAAATATATTTTTAAATTACTTTATATATATTTCGGTATTAAAAATAGTTTTGACCCCACCGAAATATGTGAAATTTCATTTAAATTTTTAGCCCTGGTCCTTGCCAACAAAAAGAAGATGGACTGCGATAAATTGCATATGAATTTGCACATGAGTTGTAAATTATTAAAGGGACATTTACATTTGTGCCCCTAACTCAAACCCACTAATCATATTTGCCCCTAATTTTGAAGCAAGCTCAAATTTGCCCCTCTGTCGTCAATTGCACTTATAGAAATGCCCTTCTGGGTCGTTACAATCTAGTCAAAGGGCTTTGACTGTTTTCTAGGCGTTTTGTTGACATTTTTGCCCCTCCTTATAGGTGGGCCCTCTGATTAAAATAACTCTCTCACCGCTATCGCAGTATCACTTACATGTGGGTCCTAAAAATGAAAAAGAAAAAACTCTCTCTATCTTACATGTGGGACCTAATAAAATATAAAAATAAAAGGAAAAAACTCCCCTACCTCACCATCTCTCTCTCACCTCCGACATATCCCATGCCCCATACACCGCATCACCGGGGTGTGGTCCCGCACGACTCCGACCCTTTCTGCCCTCCCCGCTGTGGTCCCCTCCCCCTCCCCCGCCCCTCTTTTCTCTCAGCCATGTGATGAATCGTGCTCAATTGGAATCATGGCCATCCGCTCCGGTGTTGTTCGTCGTGCACGTGGCCAACGAGAACCCACGAGCCGTAACCTTGTCCAAAGGATCCGCATGTCCATCCTCGACTACCACACCGAATGAATTGAAGTATAACGCACCCAATCATTATGATTGATGGCATCTTCTCCCCCTCCGGTGATGCATCGCCGCACCCTGATCTCCTCTTCTAAGTCGTCCCTATGCTTTCTATTGGCTACTTCCTTGACATCTGATGCTTCCTGAAGCTATGGACCCCTCGATGCGGAGCTTTTCATTCCCGAGCCACCGTGTCCGTGTTGCCTTGCTCCACCGTCCGCCATGGACGACGAGGTTGTCGCTCTGATGAATCCCAGGCCTCCTGGATCACACCTTCATGAAATAAGTGAGCCACTTATGTGTTTGCTCAAGTTCTTGAGTCCCTTCCCCCTATGTAACTGGCCTGTGCGTAACACCATCCACCGTTGCCACGGGACCTCGTCGCCGGCGAGCTTCCGGCTTCTCTGTAAACTCCTAGTGCCCTTGAGGAGCACCCCAAAACCCCACCTTGCTCCTGGACCATTCGTAGCTCACCCTTGCGTGCTTTCGTGCAGTCCCGAGCTGACCATGGAACGCCGGTGCTCGTCGAAGTTCAAACTCTGTTGTGTACATGAAAGGTGGGCTCGATCTTGTTTTAAGGATAAACCATTATTAGTTCTTAACGAGCCCTTTTATCCACCCTTTTAGAGACGCTGACTAGTGAGTCCACCCCTAAAATAATTAACTGAATAACATTTCAGAAAATAGTACAACAATGACATGTTGACCCCATTAGAAATTGATATTTTTTTCATTTCGGTCCCACGTGTAAGTGAGACAAGCAGAGAGAGGGAGAGAGAGAGCTTATACTTTTTATTTTTCTTTGAGTGGGTCCCACATGTAAGTGACATATGCAGGGAGGGGTAGGAATGTCCAAAAAATGTTCCGTTGATGGTCAAAGGCCTTTGACTGGATGGTAACGGTATGGAAGGGTATTTCTATAAGGCAATTGATGGCAGAGGGGCAAATTTGAGCATGCTTCAAAATTAGGGGCAGATCTGAGTAGTGGGTTCGATTTAGGGATACAAATGGAAGTGTCCCATTATTAAAAGAAAATAGCAAATGGGTTGTATGATGTTCACCACAGATTGGGAGGCCGACTTGTGGGCCTATTAAGTTTACGCGTATGCAAGAATTTTTTACTTATTATACATTAGTCAACAAACGATTCTAGTAGAAGTGACTGTTGGATGTCAATCCAACTGCTGTCGTGCTTCTTCAATCTCTGATCTTCTTGCTCCAGCCGGCAAATCCAGCGCCGGGACCGCTTCCTCCGCCTCCGTGGGGCGGTTGTCTGCCACAGCCTCACCACCCCTTCCTCCTCCCACCGCTGGCCAGGCCATCCATCTACTCACCCACATCCCTCCATTGTTGTGGCTTCGCTGCCCCTGGGTCGTTCCCTTTCTAGCCTCGCCGTCATCCATCGCGTTGGTGCTCTCGGTGTGGTGTGGTCAACATGGTCAACAAATGACAACGATCGGAAGAGAGATGTGCGTGGAGAGGCCGATAGTAGGGACCCACAGGGTCCATGGCTGCACGCAAGAAAGCCCCTCCTTATTACGGATAAAAATGATTCCTCCCCCTGATAGCTGGGACCCACCAGCTATATCTTCGCATGGAAGGAAGTGCCTGCTTATTAAGCGAAAAATAACGATTGCTCCCCATGACAACTGGGGCCCACCAGATTTGGAGGCTGACTTGTGGGCCTACTAAATTGATGCGTGCGCAGGACTTTTTCAACTTAGTCAACAAATGATTATATCAGCAGTGACCATTGGATGTTAATCCAACGGTCGTGATGCTTCTTCAACCTCTGATTTTCTTGCTCCAGCCGCCCAAACCAACGCATGAGGGACCGCATGCTCCTGCCTCCAGTGGGCGGCTGTGCTACCGTGCA
The DNA here is from genome assembly GCA_021605205.1 of Aegilops longissima. Lineage (NCBI taxonomy): Eukaryota > Viridiplantae > Streptophyta > Magnoliopsida > Poales > Poaceae > Aegilops > Aegilops longissima. Next base: position 27,527 of record JAHIAM010006256.1, on the reverse strand, counting down.
GGCCCCACCCTAATCCCACCGTTGTCCAGGCGTTCCCTCTACTCACCCACACCCCTTGTTATTCTCCGCCAACGGCATCCTCACACCGCAGACGAACCAGTAAACCCTCGTACTCCCCTCCATGTGAGCATCCACTTCACATATTCCACGGCTCCGTGTCATTCCCTTCCTAGGCCTCGCCGTCGTCCACCACCTAGGTGCTGTCGGCGCAGCTTGGTCAACGTGGTCAATGAATGACAGCCATCGAAAGAGGACTGTACGCAGTGAGGCTGACAGCTGGACCCACCAGGTACATCTTCGCATGCAAGGAAGTGCCTCCTTATTACACGCAAAAAATGATTCCTCCCCCTGACAGCTCGGACTCACCAGCAATATCTTCGCACGCAAGGAAGTGCCTCCTTATCCTCCCTGACAGCTGGGACCCACCCGGTCAAAGTGTATGTAGTGTTGTCTGTCTGGTTGTAAACATGTATGTAGAGTTGTATGTCTGGTCGCAAACATGTATGTAGCATTTTTTGTCTGTCACGATGAACCGTGGTTGAGTAAGGTGCGGCAGCAGTTCAGGCAAGCCCATCTAAATCGTGTACACATATGTACAACCATGTTGCAAAAAACACGGCCACGTACGTACATACGGGCTTGGTCTCGAACACGTACATCGATGGCATCCTATCCATCGGTAGCTAACCGGCTTGGTCAAAACAGAGAAACAACTCGTGTTCATTAAGAGGAAACCGACTGGTTTAGAATGCATCTTGTTCAATTGGACCCAACCGACTTGGATAGAATAGCCGAAATGGGGTGCGGCGTACTGCAAAGCGGAGGAAACGGCCTTCTGTTCGACCACCTACGGTCGAAACAGGATCCTTTTCAACGGGAGGGGTTAGGCGTACCACAAAACGGAGGAAACAAACTTCAGTTCAATCGCCTACGGTCGAAATAGGGTCCTGTTCATCGGGAGAGGTGTGGCGTACCGCTAAATGGAGGAAACGAACTTCTCTTCGAGTGCCTATGGTCGAAACGGGGTCATGTTCATCGGGACGGGTGTGGTGTACCGCAAAATGGGACTCCACGGGTTACTGTTCATCCACCATCGACTTCCTACAGCCTCCGCCTGTTGCTGTTCATCCACCACGACTTCCTCCAGCCTCCAGCAGCCACTATTCATCCAGCCTCCACCGGCTACTGTTCATCCACCCCCAACCGGCTAGGTGTGGCGGCCTCCTCGCGGTCCTGTTCATCCAGCGACAACCGCCTACTACCACGGGGTCCTGTTCATCCAGCGGCAACCGCACACATGGTCGTGGTCCTATTCATCCAAACCCCACCAAGAACTATTCATCCACAGCCAACCAACCGGCTAGACTCACCACACGTCTTGACTCGTTCTACGTATCGCGCGCGCACCAGCAACATGCACTGTTCATCTAGAGGCAACTCAACACACCGGCTGGCTACATCTCGCACGAGGGCTCGGTCGGCTTTAGTGAGCAGCGAGAAGGATTGATTGGGTTCAGTTAATAGCTGTGAAGGTCGGGTTCAGTTAGCAGCGAAGGAATCGCTCGGGTTCAGGAAGCAGCGAAGGGATCGATCGATCGGCTTCAGTATGTAGTGGGATCGATCGGTTGTGTTCAGTATGTAGCTCGTGCAATTGCTCAGGTGCAGTAAGCAAGCGCCTCGCAAGGGTTCAGTAGTGAACGCCTCGCACACACATGCACGTATGAGAGAAATGCGCAAACCGCGTTGCATTGCTCGGCCACGACCACCCACCGTAGCCGGGAACTCCCCATAATTTTCCTCGCCCTCACTTCTACCATAATTTTTTATGTCATGGACGGCCCTAAGAATGTCATGCAGCGGCATCTCTGGCCCGCCCAAGACGAAAAGCCCATTTTCTGTCATAATTTTTTGTCATAGAAGTAGGATCCCACCACATCTATGATGATACGTGTTTTTGTCACAATTATCGTCATAGAAGTGTCATAACCATGACAGAAAAAGTTTCTGTTCGGGCCATAATGCCACGTATGTGTCTTTTTTTGAAGTGTAACTTTGGAATCAACAATATAAGTCCTGAATTTATAACATCCAAACACGACTGCTAAAAATTATTTCTTAGTAGTAGCATAATTTCTTTGAGCACTATCCAAAGTCTCACTATCATAATTAATAACATTCAGTTTCTTACCAACTCTTTGACCTAAAACAGCATCAATAGCATAATCACTAGCATCGCACATAATTTCAAAGGGTAAGTTCCAATTAGGTAGCTGAACAACAGGTGCGGTTATTAAAGCTGAAAGTGCAACTAATCCTCGGGTGGTTTTGGTAATTCATAACAACATATAGCTCATTGAACTAATATCCATTCAAGTTTAATATTTCAGAAAGTTCAATGAATGGTATGGCATGGACTAGAGATGTGGACCCCTAAAAATGCTAGGGACACATATTGGCAAAAGCTCAAGACTCTTCATTTCTATTTTAGTGATCCAAGATCACATTGAGTCCATGGGAAAGCCAATACTATTAAAAGGGGATGAGGTGTTGCTTAATGGTCTACTTGCTCAAAATGCTTAGTGATATTGCCTCAAAGCCCTCAACCACTTTCTCATTCCAAATATATCCAAAGCTCAAAGTCAAACTCGGCCCCACCGAAACATCCTACCTGGAACCACCGAGTTCATCTGACATAGCCACTGCCAGAAACCCTAAACAGTTTGTTCACACTGGTATGGATCTCGGTCTCACCGAGATGGCCTTGCAAACTCTCTATTTCCCTTTGTAACATTTCGGTCTCACCGAAATGAGAAATCGGTCCCACTGAGTTTGCATGGCATTTTCTCTGTTTGCTCATTGCTTCACTTCGGTCTCACAGAGTTGATGCAATCGGCGCCACCGAGTTGATGTTTTCCCTAAGCCCTAGCACATCGGTCACACTGAGTTGTTCCCGTTGGTCCCACCGAGATTCCTAATGTTCACATTTTCAACTGAATCGGTCTCACCGAGTTCTTCTATTTGGTCTGACCGAGTTGGGTCAAATGTGTGTAACGGTTGGATTTTGTGTGGAGGCTATATATACCCCTCCACCCCCTTCTCCATCCGTGAGAGAGCCATCAGAACGTGCCTACACTTCCAGCATACATTTTCTGAGAGAGAACCACCTACTCATGTGTTGAGACCAAGATATTCCAATCCTACCACAAGAATCTTGATCTCTAGCCTTCCCCAAGTTGCTTTTCACTCAAATCATCTTTCCACCATATCCGAATCTGTGTGAGAGAGTTGAGTGTTGGGGAGACTATCATTTGAAGCACAAGAGCAAGTAGTTCATCATCAACACACCATCTATTACCTTTTGGAGAGTGGTGTCTCCTAGATTGGTTAGGTGTCGCTTGCGAGCCTCCGACAAGATTGTGGATTTGAACCAAGACGTTTGTAAGGGCAAGGAGATCGCCTACTTCGTGAAGATCTACCCGAGTGAGGCAAGTCCTTCGTGGGCGATGGCCATGGTGGGTAGACAAGGTTGCTTCTTCGTGGACCCTCCGTGGACCTGCGCAGTCGTTACCCTTCGTTGGTTGAAGTCTCCATCAACGTGGATGTACGATAGCACCACCTATCGGAACCACGCCAAAAATCTCCATGTCTACATTGTGTATGCCTTCTCCAAACCCTTCCCTTTACCTTCATATGTAATGTTTTACTTTCCGCTGCTACACTCTTAGAATTGCATGTGTAGGTTGATTGCTTGACTTGTGCTAATTGCTAAAATCTGCCCACAACTTAAATTGGGAAAAGGTTAAGTTTTTATTTGGTCAAGTAGTCTAATCACCCCCCTCTATACCTACTCTCGATCCTACAAAAGCTTTCTTAAGTATTTCAAAGGCTTCTACACAATCATCATAAAAAACGAATGGAACATCTTTCTATAGGAGATTAGTAAGAGGCCTAGAGATTTTAGAGAAGTCTTTAATGAACCTTCTATAAAAACCAACATGGCCAAGGAAACTTATTATACCTCTAATATCTTTAGGGCATAGCATTTCTCAATTGCATCAACTTTAGCTTTATCTACTTCAATACCTCTTTCAGAAATTTTATGACCAAGGACTATACCTTCCTTTACCATAAAGTGGCACTTTTCCTAGTTCAAGACGAGATTGGTCTCTTCACATCTCTGCAAAACTTGGTTAAAGTTTCTTAAGCAATCATCAAAAGAAGTTCTGTAAACAAAAAAATCATCCATGAATACCTCAACAATTTTTTCATAGAAATCAGAGAATATAGTAGCCATACATCTTTGAAAAGTAGCGGGTGAATTACATAAACCAAAAGGCATACGTCTATAAGCATAGGTTCCAAAAGGACAAGTGAAAGTAGTTTTCTCTTGATCTTCTTGTGATACATGTATTTGAAAAAAACCAAAATAACCATCTAGAAAGCAGAAATGCGTGTGCTTAGACAATGTTTCTAACATTTGATCAATGAAAGGCAAAGGGCAATGATCTTTTCTAGTAGCTTTGTTAATTTTCTAAAATCAATCACCATCGTATAATCAATTACAATTCTTTGTGGGATAAGTTCATTTTTATAATTAGGAACAACATTAATGCCTCCTTTCTTAGGGACACAATGAACAGGACTTACCCATCTACTATCAGCTATAGGAAAATAATACCTACTTCCAGAAGCTTTAATATTTTAGTTCTTACCACATCCTTCATCTTGGGATTCAAGCGGCATTGATGATCGACAACTGGTTTAGCGTGAGGCTACATATTAGTCTTGTGTTGACATAAAGTGGGACTAATTCCCTTAAGATCATCAAGAGTATATCTAATTGTAGCATGATGCCTCCTTAAATTTTTTAAGTAATCTTTTCTCTTCTTGCTCTGAAAGGTTAGCATTGATAATAACATGGTATATTTTGTTTTCATCAAGATAAGCATATTTCAATGTATCAGGAAGTTTCTATTAAAACACAGGATCACCCTTAGGTCAGAGAGGATCTCCCAAAGTTTCAACACACAATTTATGCTTAAGCATAGGTGCTTGTTTAAATAATATCTCATCTATTTCATTTTTTTCATTCATGTGCATATCGTTTTCATGGTCTAACTAATATTGTTCTAATGGAACAGTAGGAGGCACAACAATAGAAGCAAGACCAATGATTTCATCTTTACTAGGCAATTCTTTATCATGATGTTGCTTACTAAACTTGGAGAAATTGAATTCATGAGATACATCACCAAATTAGTATTAACTGGTTTAGCAATCTAGGTGCTTCATCACAGAAATAAATGACATGTCCATCAATATTATCGGCCAAAAGATCATTGACTATTGCAACATTAGGCTTTAACATTACTCTTATGAACCACAGCTGTAGCTTTAGCATGTTCCTTAATCCTAACAGGAAATGGGGTTTCTCAATATAAGCAGTAGGCACGACTGGATCAGCATAAATAATTGTCTCAGTTTTAGCAATAGTAGGTTCCTTGCAAATTTCTTCAATAGGTGGATGAAATTTAAACCACTTCTCCTTAGGGAGATCAACATGAGCAGCAAAGGATTCACGAAAAGTAGCTACTATCTAAGAGTCAAGTCCATATTTTGCTCTAAACTTATGAAAAGCATATGTTTCAATAAAAGATTTAACACAATCATATTCAAGATTTATACCTGACTCATTACCTTTGTCGATTTCCCAATCTTCGTAGTCGCTCTTAATTCTTTCAATAAGATCCCATTTACATTCAGTAGTTTTCTTCATAAAGGAACCAACAGAAGAAGTGTCAAGCATTGTTTTATCATCATGAGAAAGTCAAGCATAAATTTTTTGTATAATCATCTCTCTTGGAAGCTCATGATTGGTGCATGTGTGCATCATATATTTAAGCCCCACCCCCCCAAGTTTGAGTGATACTTTATCCTTCACAAGGCCAAAAAATGTATATATAATTTCGATCATGATGAACCAAGTGCATGGGATAAAATTTCTGGTGGAATTCCAGCTGAGGGAGTCCCGGATTAGGGGGTGTCCGGATAGCCGAACTATCACCGTTGGCCGGACTCCTGGACTATGAAGATACAAGATTGAGGATTGAAGACTTCGTCCCGTGTCCGGATGGGACTTTCCTTGGCGTGGAAGGCAAGCTTGGCAATACGGATGTGTAGATATCCTACCATTGTAGCCGACTCTGTGTAACCCTAACCTATCCGATGTCTATATAAACCGGAGGGTTTTAGTCCGTAGGACGAACAACAATCATACCATAGGCTAGCTTCTAGGGTTTAGCCTCTCGATCTCATGGTAGATCTACTCTTGTACTACCAATATCATCAATATTAATCAAGCAGGGTAGGGTATTACCTCCATCGAGATGGCCCAACCTGGGTAAAACATCGTGTCCCTTGTCTCCTGTTACCATCCGCCTAGACGCACAGCTCGGGACCCCCTACCGAGATCCGCGGTTTTGACACCGACATTGGTGCTTTCATTGAGAGTTCCTCTGTGTCGTCGCCGTCAGGAAGGATGCCTCATCTCGTCTTTAAAGGCGATACTATCGCCAAAGGAGCCTTGGCCACTGGTCAGACTCTTTGGCTAGGTGGTTTTCTTATGACCGCCGCTTAAATCACGCCGACGATGACTTCTCGAGTCATCGAAACCAATCTTCACGTTAATTCGGAACTTGCCAAACAGTTAAGATCCGATCGAGCTCTCCTCCGTAAACGAGCTCTTGGATCGCATCGCCGCCCTGGAAGTCGCCACAGACTACGACCAGATCGGGCCTAAAACCGATCTGAGAGAGATCAACTCTCCCCAGGCTACCCATCATGTTGCTGTGATAGAGGAGCAATACGGCGATTCTTTTTCTATCTTAAGGACTAGCTACGTCCGGATTCCCGATCCCTCCATGCTGGATTCCCGCAGAGGGACGGATGTCGATCAAGCCCTGAACTTAAAATCAGGCGGCGGGTTGGATTCACTGGATAGTATTCAAAAATCCAAACTTCCAAGTTCGGAAACTTCTCGGCCCCTGAGTCTTAATTTTGACGGGGTTTCGGATCTAGTTCCACCCGCCCACCCAAACATTAGCGATCTATCCCGATTCGCAAGAGCCTGCTGAAACGATTACATCATTATCGGGCGATTCCTCCCGGTTATGGACAGGATAAAGGACTGCCGAGAGGAGGACACAATCTCACTTTTCTGCAATAATTGCACGGACAAGGGAATCCTAAACGCCATAAGTCGTCGCAAAATTACACGCTTTGCTGACTTGGTGACCATAGTACAAAAGTACTGTGCGATGGAGAGTGCTTGGAAAACCGAAAGCAAATTTTGGGATAATCCGGCCCCGAATACATCCCTAGTCCGAAATAAAAGGGTGCATCATTACCAAGCACCTGGATTAAACATCAAAAAACAAAAACCCCCTAAAGGGTACGGAACCATACTGGAGTGTTGGCTAAATGGACCCTGCAAAATTCATAGCACAGAGGGCGCCACTCCAACTCATAGCCTTCGAGCATGTTGGATACTACGGCAGGTGGCCAAAAGTGGCGAAGAGGTTTTACCTTCAGAATCCCAGCCCAGCAATACCAGTACGGTGTTAATAGTCTTCGAGACTTTCGCATCAAATAACATGCGGAAACGAACACTCCGCAACCTTGCCAAAGTCTACCAAGTAGCAACAATAAATCCATGGAGTGACACGGCTATTACCTTTAATGCCAGTGATGAATCCAAATTCCGAACAGCCCGAGCACCAGCCGCATTGGTCCTCAGTCCAATAGTGGACGGCTTTCGCCTTACTAAGGTACTCATGGATGGCGGCAGCGGACTAAACCTCATCTACGAGGAAACCCTCCAAAAAATGGAGATAGACTGGCACCGCATGGAGCGAAGCAGCACAACCTTTAGAGGAATAATCCCTAGCCGGGAAGCATGCTGCACAGGAAAAATCACACCGGCGTAGTGTTATTTCGCACGGACAATTACAGGTCCGAGGAGGTCACATTTAAAGTGGCCCCGTTCAGCAGCGGATATCACGCTTTATTAGGGCGAGAGGCATTCACAATTTTTCAAGCTACACCCCACTATGGGTACATGAAGCTTAAAATGCCCGGACCCAACGGAATCATCACTCTTGCTAGTGATCCGAACATAGCACTCCGCGCTGAAAACAAGACAGCCGCACTAGCCCTCGAGGCATTATCCGAAGCCCTAGCGGCCGAGGAACTCACTGCGATGCGCTCCATGGTGAACAGGAATGATGTGATACTTGATAAAAGATCCAAGTCCACCTCTTTTAAACCAGCGGATGAAATAGTCAAATTCCAAGTCCACCCAACGGACCTCGCAAAGACGGCCTCCATTGGGGCACAATTAAACCCTGATGTAGACGCCAGACTTTCGAGAATTTCTATGAGAAAATCGGGACATTTTGCTCGGCACCCTTCGGACATGCCAGAATCCCACGTCGGCTGGCCGAGCACAGCCTAAATATCCTAAAAGGATTCAAGCTAGTCAAACAGGCTCTTCGGCGCTTTTTCGAACCCAAGAGACAGGCCATGGGAGAGGAGCTAGCCAAACTTCTGGAAGCCGGATTCATCAGAGATATAAAACATCTGGATTGGCTAGCAAATCTGGTGATGGTACCAAAGAAGGACAAATCCTGGCGCCTATGTGTTGATTTCAAAGACCTTGATAAGGCTTGCCCAAAGGATCCCTTTCCCCTCCCCCGCATTGCTCAAATTATCGACGCTACAGCAGGACACGACTCATTATGCTTCCTCGACACGTACTCCGGCTACCACCAAATCAAGATGGCGGAGCCAGACCAAGCTGCAATAGCATTCATCACTCCATACGGCCCATTCTCGCTTCAACACAATGCCCTTCGGCTCAAAACGCCGGCGCAACATATCAGCGCATGATTCGTACATGTCCGCAAACCAGATCGGCAAAACAATGGAAGCATATGTAGATGACGTGGTCGTCAAATCCAAGCATGTCGAAACTCTAGTAGACGACTTGAGGCTCACATTCGACAATCTCCGAAAATATGACATTAAGCTCAATCCGGAAAAATGCGTCTTCGGCGTTCCAGTCGGAAAGCTCCTGGGCTTCATTGTGTCCGGTAGAGGAATTGAAGCAAACCCAGCCAAGATCCGGGCGCTGTCACTATTGGATATTCCAAAAGATCTCAAACAAATACAAAAATTGACTGGATGGGTAGCGGCTCTAAGCCGCTTTATTTCCCGTTTGGGAGAAAAGGCGTTACCCCTTTACCGCCTCCTCCGGCGCACCGAACACTTCGAGTGGACGGATGCCGCCATGGCCGGACTTGAAGAAATAAAAGCCATATTGGACACAAATCCGGTCCTGGCCGCGCCCAACATGGGCGAACCAATGCTATTATATATCACCGCAACACATCAAGTTGTCAGCGCGGTGCTCGTCGTCGAACGAGAAACGGACGGACACCGATTCCCCCTTCAAAAACCGGTCTACTATGTGTCCACTGTCCTAACTCCATGCAAGTCCCGGTACCCACATTATCAAAAGATAGCATACGCGGTGTGCATGGCATCCCGGAAGCTGCGACACTACTTTCGAGAGTGTTCGATAACGGTAGCCTCTGAAGTACCTCTCAACGTTATAAACAACCGCGGCGCGACGGGCCGGATTGCTAAATGGGCCATAGAGCTCCTTCCATTCGACATAACCTATAAGCCACGACGAGCTATTAAGTCGCAGGTTTTGGCCGACTTCATGGCGAATGGACCGCGAACTCCCTAAAGAGTACGGCGATACTCCAATTGGATCATGCACTTTGACGGCTCCAAAATGTTGGCGGCACGGGGCTGCGTCGTCCTGACGTCCCCAACCGGGGACACATTCCAATACGTCCTTCAGATAATGTATACGGACTCCAACAACGCAGGCGAATCGAGGCCCTTCGCACGGCCTCCGGATGGCAGTCTCCATGGGCATTAAATGCCTAGAGGTGCGCGGGGACTCGAACCTCGCGATATCTCAAATAAACGGAGACTTTGATGCCAAAGATCCGAAAATGGCAGCGTACCGCAATGCGGTCCTAAAAATGTCAGCACGGTTCGAAGGGCTCGAATTTCATCATATAGCCCGAGATAACAACCAGGCGGCGGACATATTGGCACGCATCGGCACAAAACGCGATGCCGTCCCGCCCAACATCTTCCTGGAACGGCTGTTCAAGCCATCCGTACTATGGGAAGGGGAGTCCGGAAATAACAATCCGGACCCAACCGCACTGCCTGACGCCGAACACTCTGACACAATCGGAGGCTCTGCCACCGAGATAACACCCTCCGCCCACGAAATAATGGCGGTTATCGCCCCGTGGACGGAACCATTCCAAGCCTACCTAACTAGGCAGGAACTCCCCGAAGACCAAAATGAGGCTCGCTGCATAGTACGGCGATCTAAAGCCTATAGAGTCCATGAGGAGAGCTTTATAAGAAAAGCACAACAGAGTCCTTCAAAGGTGTATCTCCGAAGAGGAAGGCGAAACCTCCGGCTGAAATTCATGCGGACTGGGTGGGCACCACGCCGCAGCCCGGCCCTTGTAGGAAAGGCCTTCCGTACAGGATTTTATTGGCCGGCGGCCGGGCAGATGCACAGGATTTAGTCCAACATGCGTCGGTTGCCAGCTTTTTGCTAACGAAAGCCACATGCCACCCACCGCCTCAAAACTATACCCATCACCTGGCGTTCGCGGTGCAGGGGCTTGACATGGTTGGACCCCTTAAGGGAGGAACCCACAAGCAAAAATACCTATTGGTCATGGTGGATAAATTCACCAAATGGATAGAGGCCAAGCCTGTTAAAACAGCCGAATCCAGACCGGTGATAGACTTCATATCAGGGGTAGTGCACCGTTACGGTGTCCCCCACAGTATCATCACTGATAACGGTACCAACTTCATGGCCTATGAGGTCAAATAATGGTGCAAAAACATGGGCATCAAGCTTGATTACGCCTCAGTCTATCACCCTCAAACCAACGGCCAAGTCGAGCGAGCAAATGGTCTTATCATGAGCGGCATTAAACCCAGACTAGTGTGGTCCCTCAAGGAATCTAACACGCCTTTGGGTTGAGGAGCTCGACTCCGTACTGGGGGGCTGCGGACCACGCCGAATCGTACTACGGATTCACACCATTTTTATGGTGTACGTGCAGTGCGAAGCAGTCTTGCCCTACGACATAATTCATGACTCACCTTGCATGCGCATGTACGAAGAAAGAGAAGCCGAGCTCGATCGGCAGGACAGTTTGGACGCATTGGAGGAGGAGTGCGACGTGGCAAAAGCTCGGTCCGCATTTTATCAACAGCAGGCTCGAAGATATCAAAGCGGGAAATGCGGGCGAAGCTTACAGCGTTGGCGAACTAGTTCTCGCTGCGGACAAGAAAAGGAAAAACTCAAGCCCAAATGGGAAGGTCCCTTCATCATCGACCAGGTCCTGACCGGCGGAGCATACCGTCTGCAAACGCATCGGATAACCGACTCGAGCCGAACCCATGGAACGCAGCCCGTCTACGAAGATTCTACGCCTAAGCGCCGGACTCCAAGTTCGTCTCCTTCCTCCGTCCACATTTTCTATTCTTGCTGTCTTTTATTTCTCTCCTTCCTCCTCCTTCTTCTTGAAGCCTTTAGAGGCTCGTTTGCGCTTTGTTCGCACATACTTGACGCGCTGTCCGCCCTCATTATACCTGGGGGCTTCTTTAACATAAGCTTATTTATACGTTCATGCCCAACACATGTGTCACACTTCCGCATGTACCTTTTACTCACCATTATATGCATCGATATGACTTAAGTTTTGGCCAAGCTGGGTTGCCTGGCTCCTGTGCTTACCCCTAAGTTCCCGATTGTTCGGCTAGGTGGTAAAGGGAGCACCTCTGCGATTGTTACTGCCGGGTCAGCCGGATGTGTACCTCAGACTGGGTGAAGCTGAAAGCTAGCGTTCTTAAGGGAATACCGAACTGAAAGATGATTTTTAAACTTTTTATCCATCTGCCCCCAGATGATTTTCTGCTTTCTTAGCAGTTTGGACATGCACTTTAGGGCATGCCTCCCAGCAAAAGGAACCCTTAACGGAACTATTCTCCCTGGAAGATGTTTCTTACTATCCATGTAATATAACATAACTAGTTGGCAACTTGTCTGATACAGCAATAATGACCCCTACGCCTTGTCTCCATGCATGCCTCGGTTCTTATATAATCGCGAGGGTATTCGGACACACTCCAGGATATTGGGTCCCGAGGTCGAAGCGAAAAGGTCCACTATGACAAACAATCTACAATCCGGCTAGAAGACATTTTTCATGTCATATTCAATTACATAGTCAACTCGACTCATTGTATTCCTCCTCAATGCCATCTAATAGGCTATCTAATTTACAATCTTGTTGGGAATACTTGGCGGCCAATTCTACTTGGACGTACACTAAGCTTACAGGGATCTCCTTCCCATCAGGCCCCACAGGTCCGACCTCGGCCATGTGGTTTGGGTCAGCCTTCGTGTACCGCGTCTTTACCATGGCCCAGGCCTCCCTGGCGCCTTGACGGCAGGCCGATATCTTCCATAGTCGGAAGCGCCGCCGTGCTCCTTGAAGCCGCTCTGCCAGCTCCCCAATGCCTTCGGGCAGGGAGATAGATGGCCACAAGGCCTGACCAATGCCTTTCATCACCTGTCGAACTCGTTCAAACAGCTCACGCAGTTCGGGAAGAAGATCACCCGAAGAACTGGGCATCTCCTCCTCAGGACGACCTGTGAGGAAACCTATATACATGTTTATGTTAGTCGCCTTCCTCGCCGAACTCTTTCAAAGTTCGTTCAAGCACTTACTAAAAATGCCGCAACGAAGCCGTCGATTCTCCTTTACGGAGTCAGACAACTGGGCACAAACATCCTTTAGTTCCTCACCCAGTTGGGTTTTGGCATCTTGGAGGTTATTTTTCTCCTGCCGCACCCTCGTAAGCACGCTCTCGCCAGCCTTCGGCTGGTGCAGGAGCTGTTGCTTGTCCGGATCTAGTCTGGCGCCATCTGCAATATTATTGTCAGATTTACACACCCGCCGCACTTCATAAACTATTTATCTTTTGAAGCATATATTACCAGAGGGGGTCTCTGTGGCTCCCCCTGTAGCGGCTAGTGCGGCCTCAAGTTGGGCCTTGCACTCTTCAAGCTCCTGGGACAGTCGGGCATTCTTTTTTGTAAGATCATGCATAACAAATGATCCTTAAATCAGTGATTCTAACTATTTTAAGTCTCGGGCTACTCTTGGCATATATAACATCAAATTTCCTCACCCGTATGTCCTTTACATCTTGCTCCGTGGCTCGCTAGACCATCTTGGCGGCACGGAGGTGCGCATCTCCCGAATTGAAGGCATTCAAGGCCTCTTGGGAGAAACATGCGTCACGAAGAACTGTCCGTGGCGCTTTGTGATTCATGGCGCTCTCCACCTCGGAGTTGGTGGCGGACAATCTGTCGGCATCCTCTGTCGGAGGAGCATCCGACGCACGCCTCGTGCTCGCCTCCGCTTCCGGACCCGGCTTTGGAGCCTGGCTGGCGGAGGTTCGATTGGCAACCTCTCCGGACTCGATCCGGCGGCGCTTTTTCCTGAAAAGAGCACCAGCGTTAATCGCCTTCGAGAATCAATCTGGAATATGGTGACACGCCATACCATTGCGGCGGAGTTTCGATCCGGACTGCACTTCTTTTTGCTGCAGGGCAGTCGCCCTTGTTGGCTAGCCGCCCGTGAGCTCGGCCTCCTGCTCGAAGGCACCCCCTGCGAAACACCATTGGTATACGGTGATCAAAAAATAAGCACGGATGGGTCATTATTAGAGTATTGGGACCTCGGTCTCGATTACTGTGAGGTGGAAGTATTCCGGTAATCGGCCATAATGGCAACCAAAGCATTATCGATGCTAAGTTGGTGGAACACCCGTCGATCAACTCCACCTTTATATCCGGATCCTCTTGGAGGCGGATCGAGGACCGTTCGGATCCTCGATTGTAGGGGCGGCTGTGTATCTTCTCCACGGCCCGCACAGTTCCTGCATAGAAACCATGAAATGAGATGTTTAACCACGGAACATGGATCGGACGGGCCACAAAGATATTTGCTTACCCAACCGAGGATTATTCAAGAAAACCCGCTCGATGGATTGGCGGAGAAAATTCTCCTCTTCCCTTTGTACATGGCGGACAAGGTCTTCACCGAGTTCGGTGACCGATCCGGCCCTTTGCGGCCATGGCGGTGGCATCGTCCTCCCGTTGAAATCCCACATGGGTGGCCCCTATCTTTGGGCGGCTGCACTCCCCTCATAATGCAGATTTCCATGACTCAATCATGGTCAATCCGGCATGAGCCAGAATCTTATTCGGCTCATCAAGTAAAATACGTCGGTCATTTTCCCTCCGGGGCTCATGGCGCCAGCTTAGGCGCTTCTTCAGAGGCGTTGCTAAACTCCGGAAGGCCGATCCGAACAGGATCCGGCAACGGGACGTCCTCCATGTAAAACCATTCCGAGGGCTAGTCCTCGGACGCCTTCTTTGGGGTTCCGGATAAGTATCCGGTCCCGGCGATGCGACATAGTTCGGCTCCGCCCACTTGATATATTGACCCCTCATGAGAACGGGGTACTAGGCAGAATAATCTCTTCCACAGCGCAAAATGAGCCTCGATGCCCAAGAACAGTTCGCACAAGGCCACGAAGCCCGCGATGTGCAAAATGGAGGCAGGCGTAAGGTGGTGCAACTGGAGGCCGTAGAACTCCAAGAGCCCCCGGAGAAATGGATGAATTGGAAATCCGAGTCCTCTTACTAGATAAGAGACAAAGCATACCCGCTCTCCTTTGGAGGGATTGGGGACACTCTCCGCTTGCTTTCCGCCCTTGTAGGTGGCAAGTCCGGCTCGAACCGGAACCATAAAGGTCGGGGGAAGAAATCCCTTGGTTTGGAGTATGACTAGCTTGCTATGCGGGACTGAGCATCTCTCCCAATTTCCAGGCTGAGGGCTGGGAGCGCGAGAGGAGGAGCCGCGTTGATTGTCCATGATGGAAAGGGCGTTGGTCAAAGGCACTCCAATGAAAGCTCGCGAAGGGGGGATGGTGTGACTCAGATCTAGATCCTCGCCCCTTTTATAGGCGGCTTATTTGCGCAGCTAGGGGGGTAAGTGTAAAAATACCCTGGCTTTTCCCATTCATTCAAACACGTGGAAGATGGCCATTATTGGGCGTAGAAGCCAAGGAACACAACATTTATCAGAAGCCGGACACTATTCGACAAGTATATGGAATCTGGAGAAGAACCTGCCTCGCAATGCCGAAGACAATCAACGCGCCGGACTCATCGTCATTGAAGCCTGGTTCGGGGGCTACTGAGGGAGTCCCGGATTAGGGGGTGTCGGATAGCCGAACTATCACCGTTGGCCGGACTCCTGGACTATGAAGATACAAGATTGAAGACTTCGTCCCGTGTCCGGATGGGACTTTCCTTGGCGTGGAAGGCAAGCTTGGCAATACGGATGTGTAGATCTCCTACCATTGTAACCGACTCTGTGTAACCCTAACCTATCCGGTGTCTATATAAACCGGAGGGTTTTAGTCCGTAGGACGAACAACAATCATACCATAGGCTAGCTTCTAAGGTTTAGCCTCTCTGATCTCGTGGTAGATCTACTCTTGTACTACCCATATCATCAATATTAATCAAGCAGGAGTAGGGTATTACCTCCATCGAGAGGGCCCGAACCTGGGTAAAAACATCGTGTCCCTTGTCTCCTGTTACCATCCGCCTAGACTCACAGTTCGGGACCCCCTACCCGAGATCCGCCGGTTTTGACACCGACACCAGCTTCAATCGGTTCCAGTCCCATGTTCCAATATCATCTAATAGCATGTACCAAGACAATGCCTTTCCCCCAAAAGATAAAGGGAATACTTTATTCTTAACTCCATCCTCGGATAAACCTGCAAGCTTAAACAATTCACAAACTCAACGATATAAATTAGGTGCATATGACGATGTATAATTCCATCTCATGCATAATGATTAACTAGCAGTTTCTCTAAAATACCTAAAGGAATGTCAGGACCCCGATTCCAGGTCACATCGACCTAGCTGGTAACACCTCATATCACTTTGCGGCCTCACGCACGGTATTCCCACGGGTGTCGCCTTACCATGGCCCGGGACCGTTTGCGTCTTTTGGCTCACGTATATGATAGTGTCGCTAGCATCCACATGACAAAGAACCGGGCCGACATGGCTAGTCGTGAACCAAAGCGGCACTAACCTATGGGGACAGGCATACATGAAACACTTGAGCATGTCGGTCATCAACGTATGAACTCGGGCTGTAGCATTTGGCTAACAGACTCCGGTATCCCGGGCTGTAGCGGGCTAGGCAGGACTCGAGTATCATCGCGACATTTCCCGAAGGACAGACATAGAACGAAATGAATCACATGCCGCCAGTCAAGTGTCCAAGCAGTAGTCTTTGGGCTAGCGAGACTCGGTGAACCGGGCTGTGGCGGACTACTATCGCTCGTAAGCACGAGACTACATTTCCCCATATGAGAGGCTGCCAAGGATAAACAACTAGTTTGTCGGATCCCACTCATACCAAGCATTTCAATCATACACATAATATGCCCGATATGAGTAAATACAACAAGGCATCACAACAAAACTCTACAACTCAAGTACTTTATTTAAGAGGCTCCGAGGAGCCATACATAACATAGTCATACAGGTAGGGGTCACATGACCCAACACTCAAGTCATGCAATCATACAAGCACATGCGGAAGCAAACTAGTCTGAGTACAGACTCTAGAAAGAAAGAAAGCTTGTTGGAGCCTTTCTATCTACAATGGCCCTTCACAAGTCTTAGATCGCCACCCGGGTGGCTAGCTTACTCGTCGAAGTCAACATCTACATAGAATCCGTCGGAGGGGGTAGTATAGTCCTCTGAAAAATATTGATTAAGCAAACATGAGTACAAAGTACTCAAGAAGTCTTACCACGAGAATCCTATCATACATGCACATTCTCAAGAAGGAGGTGGAGTTATTTGCAGCAAGCCAGCTTTGACTCTTGGCTAAGCTATCCTCGTAACACCACTTTGTAAAGCATTTTGTCGCATACGAGTCCACTAATCACCATCACAATACTCCACCGTGGATCCTCTCTCGTCATCCCGAGAGGGCCATCCACGATACTCACACTTATCTTGAGGCTTTTAGTAGTATCCATTTACTTGTCTATGAACTGATATAGGTAACCCGAAGTCCTTCTCCGTGGACACGGCTATTCGAATAGATCATATTTAACCCTGCAGGGTGTACTTCTTCACACGCTCTCACCACTTATAAATCGCGTTTACACGACATGTACTCAACAACCTTCAGCGGAAGCCCAGCGTGGGTGTCGGCCTCAGCCTACCTAAACACTCAAGTCCCTAGTCCAGGTTTATCGCCTATTCGGGTTCCATCCGCAGGAGTCCGGCGAGGTTTCCCATACAGCCCGAACGATGTGTGCGGGGTTCCCGAGATACCAAACGGGCACTTTCGGTACACGAACCCGCGGTGCCTACCGCAACACAACCCACCCCTAAGGTCAGCGTTGCGTCGGCCCCAAAGAGCTACAAACACGAAACTACTTGCAACTCCCGGACTATGAACAGGGGTGGTTAAGAAGCGAGAGGTCCATTGGTTTCGGCCCAATGCGTGGTAGTAGCTAGTTCATGGATCACAAACACAGATCTCAGTTCTTAAGTTCGGCTTCAATGAAACAACCCACCATGTACTCCTACATGGCCTCTCATCGATACCTTTACCAAATCGTGTTCAACACTTTCACTCTCGAACCAACACAACCTTTCACTCCAGTTCATCATCCCGATGAGCCAGACACGACACAACTCTAAGCATAGCAAGCATAGCATGGTAGGAATCACAAACATGGCTCAATCAACTCCTACACATACTAGTGGGTTTCATCTAATTCTTGTGGCAATGACAGGTCATGCAAAGGAAGTGGGTTCAACTACCGCAGCACACAACAGTTGAATCGCGTTGTCTTAATGCAGAAACGAGAGCGAAGCGAGAACATGGGTTTGTATCGGAATGATCAATGAATTGCTTGCTGATGGAACTGGGTAGAGAACTGCCCTTCGGATGGATAGTCGAGGTTATCTTGAGGCAGAACCTATCATGAAAGCACACCAAATAAACACACAAGACAATATGCAACAATATGATGCATGCTATGACATGGCAATATGGATGTGTGTTGGCCTAATGCAAGTTGAAAGAATAGGGATGAACTCATTTGAATCAAGGATTCAAATGATAGCTCATTGAGTTAGTCCTAATGGTGCAATTCTTATTCTGGTTATTCAGCATAGTTAACTTGTTTTAACATGCATGAAACCTGTACCAATGGATAGAGTGTATTTTTCTGATAATTTTTCATATATAAATCTTTGCATTTGGAGTTATAGATAAAAGTTATAAGCATTTGAAATTTGAATTATATTCGGAATTTACTATATCAAAATAAATCCAGAATTTGAATTAATGCGTCGAAGATGAGGTCAGCGTGACGTCGAGGGTCAGCAGGGTCGTCCAGGTCAAACTGACCAGTGGGACCCGCATGTCGTGTTAGTTTAACTAATTAACTTAATTAGAACTAATCCTAATTAGTTAACCGGAGGTCCACATGTCATTGACTCAGACAATCAACAGGGCCACATCGGGGTCGATGGTCAACTCGCTGGCGTCTAGCCGCCGGCGAGGCCAGCCAAGTGAACAAAGTGCTTTGCACTTTCCGGCACCAAATGGGGCGAGGAGCATCTCGTGGAGCTGGAGATGAGCCGCTGCTATTGGTGGGGTTAGCTTGGTCGGGTGGCGGAGTTGGCGCCGGCGGCACGAGTTGGGCGGCCGGGCTCGGGTGATGTCGGGCTAGTTGCTAGGGGGCAAGGTGAGCGCGTGGAGTGCATAGTTAGACCCAAAGCGACACGGTGAGTGCGATGGACACGGTGGCGTGGCGTTGGGTGGCGAAGCCTCGTCGGCGACGAGCTCCATGCGGCGGTGCGTTCGGGCGATCGTGGTTGGGGCGTTGTGGTGCGAGAGAAGAGAATGGAGAGGATGGGGAGGTAGCGAGGCTCACGGTGATCCCGTAGAGAGCCTCGTCGGGGTCGGGGACGATCGATCGACGGCGGCGGCGAGGGGATCTCCGGCGGCTTGAGCTCGGCGAGGTCGGTGTAGTGGCCGGGGCACTTAGAGCGGCGGGACTCGGCTAGCTAGGGGTAGTGGAGTCTTGCGGAGCTGCTGGACATGGTGGGGAGGAGCATGGACGGCGGGAGCACGACTTGGCGGTGGCGCGTCGGCGATGGCGTCGGCCAGGTTAGGGAGAGCGAGAGAGAGAGGCAGGGGAGAATGGCGTGTCACAGGGGTGCAGGCGACGACGGGAGGTCGTCTAGGCGCGAAGCGGCGGAGGTGAAGCGGTGGCGGCCAGCTGCGTGGCGCGCCTGCGCGCCCGGCGAGCACCAGGCTGCTGCTGGCCGAGCCAAGCAGCTCATTGGCCAGCGGCTGCTGGGCTGGGCAGCAGTGGGCGAACACAGGCGACAGTAAGTATTTTCCTTTTTAGTCTTTTCTAATTTCTGTAACTTTGTGGGGTTTATTTAAAATACCAAAACTATTTTAAAAATCACCAAAATGCTCCTGGTCACTTGTTGGAATATTCCCAACATGAAACATTTTGGTTTGACAATTTTGAACATTTAAAATATTTTATATAATTTAAAATGCCCAAGTTCAAAACTTGTGGATTAATCCTAGAACTTTGGATGACCTAGAAAATGATCCACCTCCTTTGACATGGGTTACGAACCAAAACAAAGAGGATGAGCATTTTGAAGGGCATTTCATTCATTGAAATAATTTTAGTAAACCCTAGTTGTTTTAAGGGGGTGTTCAGGGTTTCTGCCTTCCCATTTCAAATTCAAATGAAATTTAAACATGATGCACACCCTAATGCATGGTCTAACGGGATGTGACAACTCACCCCACTCAAAAGAATCTCGTCCGAGATTTAGGATCTATTCTTGAAAAAGGTGGGATACTCAAGTCGAAGGCGATCCTCCCTTTCCCAAGTTGCTTCTTGCTCGGAATGGTTTGACCATTGAACCTTTAGAAACTTGATATTCCGGCGTCGAGTGGTACGCTCGACTTGATCGAGAATCTGAGCGGGATATTCTCGATAGGTGAGGTTATCTTGGAGATCAAGCGTTTGTGGTCCACTCCACGGATAGGATCCGAGAAGCAACGCTGAGTTGGGAAGCGTGGAAGACATCATGGACTCGGAAAGATGCGGAGGTAGTTCCAATTGGTAGGCAACTTCCCCTCGTTTGGCAAGAATGCGAAAGGGTCCAATGTAACGAGGAGCCAACTTGCCTTTGATACCGAAGCGATGGGTTCCCTTTAGAGGAGTAACCCGAAGGTAAGCCTTCTCGCCAATTTCATAAGCCATAGGCTTATGCTTGCGGTCATATTGGCTCTTTTGGCGAGATTGGGCTGTTTTCAATTTCTCACGAATAACGCGAACCTGCTCTTCTGCTTCCTGAATCATGTCCGGGCCAAAGAGTTGTCTCTCCCGGTTTCTGACCAGTTAAGAGGCGTTCGACATTTCCGTCCATAAAGAACTTGAAAGGGCTTTGCCAGGCTGGCTTGATAACTATTGTTATAAGCGAACTCGTGAATGGAAGGCATTTCTCCCAATTCATGCGAAAGAGATGATGAAGCTCAAGCATATCCTCTAGGATTTGATTGACCTCGTTCTACTTGACCACTTGATTGGGGATGGAAAGCGGTGCTAAAGGAGAGACGAGTTCCCATAGCGTTTTGGAAACTTTCCCAAAATCGAGAGGTGAAGAGACTTCCACGGTCGGAGTTAATCTCTAATGGAACACCATGGAGAGACACTATTCGAGAGATGTACAAATCAGCTAGCTGGCTAGCGGTTATACTCTCACGAACAGGTAGAAAGTGGGCTACTTTGGAAAGACGATCAACGACAACGAGGACAGCGTTATTCCCTCTCTTGGTCCTGGGAACCCGGTAATGAAATCCATACCGATTTTATCCCATTTCCATTCAGGAATTTCCAAAGGTTGAAGGGTACCAGCAGGCCGTTGATGCTCTGCTTTAACTCGACGACAGACGTCGCAATTAGCAATGTATTGAGCGATTTCTCTCTTCATCCTAGTCCACCAAAACCTCTGGCGTAGATCTTGATACATTTTAGTACTACCGGGATGAATGGTGAGAGGAGAGTCATGAGCTTCCTTAAGGATCAATCGCCTCAGGTTGCGCACCTTGGGAACCACTAGACGGTCTCCAAAGAACACGACACCTTGTTCATCAATGGAGAAACAATCTGCGACTCCTTTCTTGATGTTTCTCCTGATACGAGAGACTCCCGGATCTACCTTCTGTGCTTTGATGATCTGATCCGTAAGGGTAGGTTTTGCCACCAGGGTGGAAAGGAATCCTCGAGGAACAATGTGAAGATTAAGCTACGAAATTCCTCGTGGAGAATTGGTTGACTTTGTTGTAACATCAGATTGTTACAATAAGATTTGCGACTTAGTCGTCAGCCATGACATTAGCTTTGCACAGGGTGTAGGATATTCCTAAGTCGAAATCTGTAATCAACTCGACCCAACGCCTTTGCACGAGATTCAAATCCGGTTGGGTGAAGATATATTTCAGACTTTGGTGATCGGTGTAGATTTCGCAACGATTACCCGGAAGGTAATGTCGCCAGGTTTTGAGTGCATGAACCATCGCTGCAAGCTCTAGATCGTGTGGGGATAGTTATCCTCATGTGGGCGAATCGCTATCGAGAAGCGTAGGCAATCACATGACGATCTTGCATGAGTATGCAACCTAGTCCTTGTCGAGGCGTCGCAATAGATAATAAAGTCCTTAGAAATCTGGTGGAACAAATGCAGGGAGCAGATGTCGCGCGTCTTTTCAGTTCTGAAAGCTGAACTCGCCTTTATGGCGTCCATTCGAACTTCTTATCTTTCTTGAGGAGTTCGGTTAGAGGTTTAGCAACTTTAGAAATTCTCGTTTGCGGCGGCAATAGCTCGCTAAACCGAGGAAACTCGAACTTGCTTGACCGATTCAGGTGGAGTCCAATCAAGGGCGGCTTGAACTTCGCTTCGGGATTGACAGCAATGCCCTTACCGGAGATTACATGTCCTAGATAGGTCACTTACGGTAACCAAAATTCACACTTAGAGAATTTGGCATAAAGGCGGTGCTCTCGAAGTTTCATCAATACTAGCCTTAGGTGTTGGCATGTTCTTCCTCATTCTTGGAGTAGATGAGTATATCATCGAGGTATACTCTGACGAATTTATCCAAATACTCCATGAAGATTGAGTTCATTAACCGAGAGAAGGTGGCTGGAGCATTGGTTAATCCGAAGGACATGACGGTGTACTCGTATTGGCCATAACGAGTGACAAAGGCCGTTTAGGAATGTCCCGTTCTTGATTTTGATTTGATGGTAGCCCAACCTCAAATCCATCTTGAAAAAGGCGAGGATCCGGCGAGCTGATCATACAGTCGTTGATCTGAGGGAGCGGATACTTGTTCTTGATAGTGACCAAATTGACGGTCGGTAATCTACAACCATCCGATCCGTACCATCCTTCTTCTTGACGAAGAGGACGGGCAAGCCCATGGAGATGAACTAGGACGGATGAAACCCTTTTGCAAGGACTCATCGAGTTGTTTCTTAAGTTCAGCTAGTTCTAGGGTGCCATCTTATAAGGTCTTCTAGAGATTGGGGCGGTTCCGGGAATAAGATCTATCACGAACTCGACATCCCCGGTGGAACACTGGCAGTTCTTCCGAAAGACATCCGGAAATCACGGACTACGGAATATCTTGAGGTGCGGAAGGGGTTGGCATTTAAGGAGTAAAGCTGGCGCTTAGACACTCGGGTTAAAACATCCTTTGTTTGCCGAAGGATGGGTAAGTTGAACAGTTCTAGTAGAGCAATCAATCTTAG
The DNA here is from genome assembly GCA_021605205.1 of Aegilops longissima. Taxonomy (NCBI): domain Eukaryota; kingdom Viridiplantae; phylum Streptophyta; class Magnoliopsida; order Poales; family Poaceae; genus Aegilops; species Aegilops longissima. The sequence continues at coordinate 4,367 of JAHIAM010006256.1, read as the reverse complement.
CATAATGGGTGACATCCACCCATACCCAAGATGATGTTTATGTCCGAGGACTTGAGAGCTATTAGAGATGCAAGAAAGACTAATCATCGACAAGAATTTCATTCCCATGACTTATTCTAGAGGTTTGCCATCTAGAACCAGGAGTTTGAATTTCCATGGAGGTAGGCATGTCACGAATGTGGTGTTGTGCAATCGAGCATAGCTCTCGAAATAAATGAATGAGATGCTCGGTATCAAAAGAACGGTTGCGGATGGCAATTAACAAGAAGCGCATCGAGGGCGGCGTTGGGATCCTCATAGGTTTCTTCAGCGAGACATAGTTGACATGGCCACGGCGGTGGCAACTGGCTTAGCATAGGGCACCTTTCCTGCTGGCTTGCCGCGACCAATGACTTTCCAAATTGATTGGGGTTGTTCTGGGACACTCTCGGATATAGTGGCCCGTCTCTCCACACTTGAAGCAAGTGATCACATTTGGCCGTGGAGCAGCACTAGCAGTTGGACCTCCATAAGTCTTGGGTGGAAAATACGGCTGGTTGGGGCGGGCGCCTCAAAGGATGGCCTCGGGGTGTACACAGGTGGTAGAGCGTATTTGGAACCCAAACCCGCGCTTCGGGATCGAGAGCGGATGACGATCGAGTCACGGATGTGCTTGTGAAGCCTCAAAATCAGTCTGCCCGTTTGGTACCGATAGCCTTATTGACTAGCCGGAAAGAGGTACACTCATGCGACGGAGATCTCGGCGTAGCTCGGGGCTAAGTCCCTTGCGGAACCTTGCCTGCTTCTTGGCATCGGTAGAAACTTCTTGGGAGCATAACGTGCTAACCTCCCAAATTCACGGTCAGAGGCATCCACCGTCGACCTACCTTGGGTGAAACTGCAGAATTCCTCACGTTTGCGGTCCATAAGACCTTCGGAATATGGTGCTCACGGAAGGCGGCACTGAATTCATCCCAAGTTGTAACTTGTCCAGCGGACGCATAGCCTCATAATTTTCCCACCGAGACTAGCAGGGCCTTCCGGATGATAGGCGGCAAAGGTAACCTTGTCAGCCTCAGCCACGTTGGCGGACGCAGCTTGTGGTGGATCTTTGCGGAGCCAATCATCTGCGTCGAGGGGCTCGACGGAACATTTGAATTTTGGAGGATATAGCTTGCGAAATCATTGAGTGAAACCACATCGTTTCTTGGCTGGCGTGCTGTGTTTTGTTCAATCCGCTCCAATAAGCGGTTGGTTTCAGCGCTTATGCGTTACGCTTCAAAGATCACCTCGGCCAAAGATGGCGGTTGCGGCAGATTCACATTTCTGCTGCTGGCTTCTCCCTGCTCGGAGCAGCAGGAGTATTATGAGTGTTGACCATCACGGGAGACAAAGCAAAGGTTTAAACCAGGATGGCAGAATTTAACAAGGAAGTGCGGAAGGTAATGGACAGCATGGAATGCAAAGATGTTCATCCGTATGACATGGTAATATAAAACTGCCATATATATATATACCAGCGGTCATACACACCATTCATAGTTTAGTACAAGCCCGACGGAGTACAACTATAAGGAAAGGCGTTACATCTCATCGGAAGCATTCCAACTCCTATACATTATTTTCTACACTTACGGAATGATACACACTAAGTCGTATTCCACGAGTCACGCAGGGGCGGTGGAAACACAACCATTACCATACTAGGAATACTACTACTATCTCGGCAGCTCCATAGTAGTCCTCATAGAAGTCACCACCCAGACTGAAGTGGAACATGATCGTCCGGAAGCAGACAATCTGTGGGGCACTGTGGACCATAAGGACTCGGATGTGGCCGTGGACCAACAAGCGGTGGCAGGCAGAGGCCCACGAGGAGGAGTGATGCCTCCAACCTCACGCCACTCCATAAAGTCCGCAGACTCGCCCGCACAGGTACAAGTCTCTCATGTCCATATATCCGCTTGCACGGCAGGTGCAAACCTAGTCGAGTAGCCCGGTGGTCGAGCGGGCATTAAAAGCTCCATCGCAAGGCCGGTTCTCACGGTCCTTGTCCTCCAAACTTCTCAAGTAGTAGTGCGAAGGTGAGTCCTCATGGGATGCATCGCTGTACAAACCACGAAGGTAGCCATGCGCCCGTGAAGGATCTTGGCATATAGCGGAAATCGGTGTTGCTCAAAAGCAAGCGCCTCGCTCGAATAATAGTCATCATGGAATAGGCTGCATCTTGCACGATATTCCAATAGTGATTCGAGCCCATAAGAACGATGAAGTGGCTCGATAGCTCCGGGATAAGATGGATAAATCCGAACCGTGCATAGGTATTGGCTTTGATTGAAATCCTAAACTGCTCCTCGACGGTATATTCAGGATACCATCGATAACCAGCCTCAATCATCACCCTAACCAACATGGCCGTGTGACCGCACACATCAATGCAACGGGTCAGGCGAACCACTTGGTTACGGGGCGGTGGCCATCTGAAAGCACAGCCACAATGCAAAGGCATTAGAATTTCTAGGAAAATCGGGCAGCATAACATCTCAAATGCTCAAAATCAGATTTGAGACATTCAAAATCAGATTTGCAAAACCACTCAACAACATCATATCAAGGTTCGGTTCAAATGATAGCATACTAAAATTTAGTAGCACTGAACTGAGGATGTAACCAACAATCCTATAAGTTACTACGGATTAGTAACACGTGAACCTGATAGAGAGAAGAGAGCCTAGTCCTATACCCACGTCCAATGAGAAGAGGATGACTCAGATCAGAGGGCATAAGGTAAAGGAGTAAAAGAGCCTTACGTTCCTCCACAATCAATTCCCCTACATATAACTAAAGCATTTCTAGACTCAACTTGACCAGTTTGGCTTAGCGAACCTACAGCAGCCCTGCTCGATGCCAACGCTGTCGGACCCGATTCCAAGTCACATCGACCTAGCTGGTAACACCTCATATCACTTTGCAGCCTCACGCACGGTATTCCCACGGGTGTCACCTTACCATGGCCCGGGACCGTTTGCGTCTTTTGGCTCACGTATATGATAGTGTCGCTAGCATCCACATGACAAAGAACCGGGCCGACATGGCTAGTCGTGAACCCAAAGCGGCACTAACCTATGGGGACAGGCATACATGAAACACTTGAGCATGTCGGTCATCAGCGTATGAACTCGGGCTGTAGCCTTTGGGCTAACAGGACTCCGGTATCCCGGGCTGTAGCAGGCTAGGCAGGACTCCGAGTATCATCGCGTGACATTTCCCCGAAGGGACAGACATAGGAACGAAATGAATCACATGCCGGCCAGTCAAGTGTCCAAGCAGTAGTCTTTGGGCTAGCGAGACTCGTGAACCGGGCTGTAGCGGACTACTATCGCTCAGAAGCATGAGACTACATTTCCCCATATGAGAGGCTGCCAAGGATAAACAACTAGTTTGTCGGATCCCATTCATACCAAGCATTTCAATCATACACGCAATATGCCCGATATGAGTAAATACAACAAGGCATCACAACAAAACTCTACAACTCAAGTACTTTATTTAAGAGGCTCAGGAGCCATACATAACATAGTCATACAGGTAGGGGTCACATGACCCAACACTCAAGTCATACAATCATACAAGCACATGCGGAAGCAAACTAGTCTCGATCTGAGACTCTAGAAAGAAAGAAAGCTTGTTGGAGCCTTTCTATCTACAATGGCCCTTCACAAGTCTTAGATCGCCACCGGGTGGCTAGCTTACTCGTCAAAGTCAACATCTACATAGAATCCGTCGGAGGGTAGTATAGTCCTCTGAAAAATATTGATTAAGCAAACATGAGTACAAAGTACTCAGCAAGTCTTACCACGAATCCTATCATACATGCACATTCTCAAGAAGGAGGTGGAGTTATTTGCAGCAAGCCAGCTTTGACTCTTGGCTAAGCTATCCCACGTAACACCACTTTGTAAAGCATTTTGTCGCATACACGAGTCCACTAATCACCATCACAATACTCCACCGTGGATCCTCTCTCGTCATCCCCGAGAGGGCCATCCACGATACTCACACTTATCTTGAGGCTTTTAGTAGTATCCATTTACTTGTCTATGAACTGATATAGGTAACCCGAAGTCCTTCTCCGTGGACACGGCTATTCAATAGATCATATTTAACCTGCAGGGTGTACTTCTTCACACACGCTCTCACCACTTATAAATCGTTTACGACATGTACTCGCAACCTTCAAGCGGAAGCCTAACGTGGGTGTCGGCCTCAGCCTACCCAAACACTCAAGTCCCTAGTCCAGGTTTATCGCCTATTCGGGTTCCATCCATGAGGAGTCGGCCGAGGTTTCCCATACAGCCCCGAGCGATGTGTGCAGGGTTCCCGAGATA
>JAHIAM010006255.1:0-51448 GCA_021605205.1 Aegilops longissima | reverse complement strand
ACCTCATCAAGTTCCACTTTCCTCCCACTCACTTCTTTCGAGAGAAACTCCTTCTAGAAAGGATCCATTTTAGCAACGAATGTCTTGCCTTCGGATCTGTGATAGAAGGTGTACCCAATTGTCTCCTTTGGGTATCCTATGAAGACACATTTTTCCGATTTGGGTTCAAGCTTATTAGGTTGAAGTTTCTTCACATAAGCATCGCAACCCCAAACTTTCGTAAACGACAACTTTGGTTTCTTGCTAAACCATAGTTCATAAGGCGCCGCCTCAACGGATTTTGATGGTGTCCTATTTAACGTGAATGCGCCGCCTCAAGAGCATATCCCCAAAATGATAGCGGTAAATTTGTAAGAGACATCATAGATCGCACCATATCCAAAGAAAGTGCGACACGACGCTCGACACACCATTGCGCTGTGGTGTTCCGGTATGGAGTTGCTAAACTATTCCGCATTGTTTCAAATGTAGACCAAACTCAGAACTCAAATATTCGCCCACGATCAGATCGTAGAAACTTTATTTTCTTATTACGATGATTTTCAACTTCACTCAAATTCTTTGAACTTTTCAAATGTTTCGCATTTATGTTTCATTAAGTAGATATACCCATATCTGCTTAAATCATCTATGAAGGTGAGAAAATAACGATATCCGCCACGAGCTTCAACATTCATCGACCACATACATCTCGTATGTATGATTTCCTAACAAATCTGTTGCTTTCCATAGTACCGAGAACGGGTTTTAGTCATCTTGCCCATGAGGCACGGTTCGCAAGTGCCAAGTGATTCATAATCAAGTGACTCCAAAAGTCCATCAAGATGGAGTTTCTTCATGCGCTTTATACCGATATGACCTAAACGGCAAGGCACAAATAAGTTGCACTATCATTATCAACTCTGATCTTTTGGTTTCAACATTATGAATATGTGTATCACTACTATCGAGATTCATTAAAATAGACCACTCTTCAAGGGTGCATGACCATAAAAGATATTATTCATATAAATAGAACAACCATTATTCTCTCGATTTAATGAATAACCGCCTCGCATCAAACAAGATCCAGATATAATGTTCATGCTCAACGCCGCACCAAATAACAATTATTTAGGTCTAAAACTAATCCCAAGGTAGATGTAGAGGTAGCGCGTCGATCGCGATCACATCGACTTTGGAACCATTTCCCACGCCGCATCGTCACCTCGCCCTTGCCGTTGTTCGCTAATCCGTAGTCCCTGCTTCGAGTTGCAAATATTAGCAATGTAACCAGATCAAATACCTGTGTACTATCAAGTAGCTCTAGTAAGGTACACATCAATAACATGTATATCACATATACCTTTGTTCACCTTGCCATCCTTCTTATCCGCCAAATACTTGGGGCAGATCCGCTTCAAAGGACCAGTCCTGCTAAGAGAAGCACTCAGCTTTCAGGTTTAGGTCCAGACTTGGGTTTTTCTCCCGATCAAGAACTTGTTTGCTGTTCTTTTGAAGTTCCCTCTTCTTCCCTTTGCCTTTCTTCTTGAAACTAGTGGTCTTATTGACCATCAACACTTGATGCTCCTTCTGATTTCTACCTCCGCAGCTTTTAGCATTGCATAAGAGCCTGTGCATAGTCTTTACTAACCCTTGCATATTATAGTTCATCACGAAGCCTTTGTAGCTTGGTGGCAGTGATTGAAGAATTTGTCAATGACACAATCATCCGGAAGATTAACTCCCAGCTGATTCAAGTGATTGTAATACCTGCACATTTTGAGTATGTGCTCACCGACGTAACTATTCTCTCCATCTTGCAGCTATAGAACTTATTGAGACTTCATATCTCTCAATCCGCATTCTGTTGAAATATCAACTTCAACTCCTCGAACATCTCATATGCTCCATGACGCTCAAAACGCCGTTGAAGACCCGGTTCTAAGCCGTAGCATGGCACATCAACTATAGAGTAGTCATCGCTTTGCTCGCCAGACGTTTAACGCCGCCGCCAGTATCAAGAAGAGGCTGCACCTAGCGGTGCATCCAGACGAACTCTTCTCCGCAGCAATGAGGATAATCTCAAAGTTACGGACCCAGTCCGTAATTGCTACCATCATCTTTCAACTTTGCTTTCTCAAGGAACGCATTAAAATTCAACGGAACAACAGCACGAGCCATCTATCTACAAAGAAACATAGACAAGCAAAATACTATCAGTACTAAGTTCATGATAAATTTAAGTTCAATTAATCATATTACTTAAGAACTCCCACTTAGACGTACATCTCTCTAGTCATCTAAGTGATCACGTGATCCAAATCAACTAAACCATAACCGATCATCACGTGAGATGGAGTAGTTTTCAATGGTGAACATCTTATGTTGATCATATCTACTATATGATTCACGCCGACCTTTCGGTCTCCGTGTTCCGAGGCCATATCTGCATATGCTAGGCTCGCCAAGTATAACCTGAGTATTCTCAAGGTAGCAAAACTGGCTTACACCGCTGTAGATGGACGAGAGCTTATCACACCCGATCATCACGTGGTGTCTCGCACGATTTAACTTTGGCAACGGTGCATACTGTGGAGAACACTACTTGATAATTTTAGTGAGAGATCATCTTATAATGCTACCGCCAATCAAAGCAAGATAAGATGCATAAAGGATAAACATCACATGCAATCAATATAAGTGATATGATATGGCCATCATCATCTTGTGCTTGTGATTCCATCTCCGCTAATCGCCATGATCACCATCGCCACCGGCGCCGACACCTTGATCTCCATCGAGCATCGTTGTCGCCTCGCCAACTATTGCTTTACGACTATCGCTACCGCTTAGTGATAAAGTAAAGCAATTACATGGCGCTTGCATTTATACAATAAAGCGACAACCATATGGCTCTCTGCCATTGCCGATAACTCGTTACAAAACATGATCATCTCATACAATAAAATATAGCATCACGCCTTGACCATATCACATCACATCATGCCCTGCAAAACAAGTTAGACGCCCTCTACTTTGTTGTTGCAAGTTTTACGTGGCTGCTACGGCTGAGCAAGAACCGCTTTACCACGATCAAAACCACAACGACATTTCACAAATAGACTCCGCTTTAACCTTCTCAAGGACCGGCGAGCTACACTCGGTTCAACTAAAGTGAGAGAGACAGACACCCGCCACCACCTTTAAGCAACGAGTGCTCACAGCGGTGAAACCAGTCTCGCAGAAGCGCACGCTGTAATGTCGGTCCGGCCGCTTCATCTCACAATACCGCTGAACCAAAGTATGACATGCTGGTAGGTAGTATGACTTGTATCGCCCACAACTCACTTGTGTTCTACTCGCATATGACATCAACGATAAAACCAGGCTCGATGCCATCATGGTAACGAGTAATTTCAAAAATTTCCACGATCACGCAAGACCATGGTGATGGCATAGCAACGAGAGGGAGAGTGTCCGCCCACGCACTGTGAGACCGAAGCGAAGCGCTATATCAACGCTGTTGATGTAGTCGACGCCTTCACGATCCGACCGATCCAAGCACTGCTATCTCGCACCTCCGAGTTCTTAGCACACGCTCAGCTCGATGACGATCCCCGGCTCCGATCCAGCAAAGGCTGGGAGGAGTTCCACAAGACGACGGCAGCAGGACGATCTTGATGTTCTATCACGCAGGCTTCGCCTAAGCACCGCAACAATATGACCGAGGTGGAATATGGTGGAGGGGGCACCGACATGGCTAAGGAACGATCACGAAGATCAACTTGTGTGTTTAGGGTGCCCCCGCCTGAGATATAAAGGAGCAAGGGGAGGCCGCCAGCCCTTGGGGCGACTAGGAGGGGGAGTCCTCCTCCCAGTAGGAGTAGGACTCCCTTTCCTAGTCCTACTAGGAAGAGGGAAGGGGAATGAAAGAGAGGAGAGGAGGGGGGGGGCTGCGCCTCCCGGTCCACCTCGACTCCCATGGAGGGGGGGCGCCACCTCCCGGTGCAGCCCTCTCTCCCCTCTTGGCCCAATAAGGCCCATAACTTCCCGGGGTTCCGTAACCCTCCCAGACTCCGTTTTTCTCCGAAACTTCCGAACCTTTCCGTGTCCGAATATAACCATCCAATATATCAATCTTTATGTCTCGACCATTTCGAGACTCTCGCCATGTCCGTGATCACATCCGGGACTCTGAACTCCTTCGTACATCAAAATACATAAACTCATAATATAACCGCTATTGAAACCTTGCGCATGGACCTCTACGGTTCGAGAACTATGTAGACATGACCTAGAACCATTCTCGTCAATAACCAATAGCGGAACCTCGATGCCCATATTGGTTCCTACATATTCTACGAAGATCTTTATCGTCAAACCGCATAACAACATACGCTGTTCCTTTGTCATCGGTATGTTACTTACCCGAGATTCGATCGTCGTATCCAATACCTAGTTTAATCTCGCATCGAAAGTCTTTACTCGCTCCGTAATACATCATCTCACAACTAACTCATTAGTTGTAATGCTTGCAAGGCTTATGTGATGTGTATTACCGAGAAGGCCTAGAGATACCTCTCCGACAATCGGAGTGACAAATCCTAATCTTGATTCATGCCAACTCAACATATACTTTCGAGACACTTGTAGAGTACCTTTATAATCACCCAGCTTACGCTAGACGCTTTGGTAGCACACAAAGTGTTCCTCCGTAAACGGAGTTGCATAATCTCATAGTTGTAGGAACTTTGTATAAGTCATGAAGATAGCATAAGCAACATACTAAATGATCAAGTGCTGTTAATGAAATGGGTCATGTCAATCACATCATTCTCCTAATGATGTGATCCCATTAATCAAATGACAACACATGTCTATGGTTAGAAACATAACCATCTTCGATTAATGAGCTAGTCCAAGAGAGGCATACTAGTGACTATCTGCTTGTCTATGTATTCACACATGTATTATGTTTCCGTTAATACAATTCTAGCATGAATAATAAACATTTATCATGATATAAGGAAATAAATAATAACTTTATTATTGCCTCTAGGCATATTTCCTTCATTCCATGGGTTCGCTCGAGTCGGTTATCCGATGCATCTTGCAAACGGTACGCCCACCACCAGACTTGGTCAATAATAAAGGACCTTCCCATTTGGGCTTGAGTTTGTCCTTTTCTTGTCCGACAAAGCGAGAACTAACTCGCCAACATTGTAAGTTTTGGCCCGTATCCGCTTTGATATCTTCGAGCCTGATGTTGATAGAATGCGGAAGGAGCTTTTGCACGCCATTCTCCTCCTCCAAGGCGCCCAACTGTCCCGCCGATCGAAGTTCGGCTTTTCTTCTTCGCATGCGCACGTGAGGTGAGTCATGAATTATGTCGCAGGCAGAACTGCCTCTCACCGTGATACCATAAAGAATGGTGTGAATCCAGCCAGCGATTCGGCGTGGTCCGCAGCCCCCGTGAGTACGGAGTCGAGCTCTCTACCCACCGCGTGTTAGATTCCTTGAGGGACCGCACTAATCTGGGTTTGATGACGCCATGATTAGACCATTTGCTCGCCGACTTGACCGTTAGTTTGTGGGTGATAGATCAAGCATAGTCGAGCTTGATGCCCATGTTTTTGCACCAGAGTTTGACCTCATCGGTCGAAAGTTCGTGCCTGCTATCGGTGATGATGCTGTGGGGACGCCGAATGGTGTACGACCCCGATATGAAGTCTATCACCGTCCGGATTCGCCGCCTTTAACAGGCTTGGCCACTATCCATTTGGCTAATTTATCCACCATGACCAGAGGTATTTTTGCTTGTGGTTTCCCTTTAAGGGGTCCTACCATGTCAAGCCCCTGCACCGCCAAGGGCCAGGTGATGGGTATAGTTTGGAGGGCGGGTGGTATATGGCTTTGTTAGCAAATAGCTGGCAACCGACGATCGTTGACTAAGTCCCGAAAGATCCGCCCGGCCGCGGCCAAGAAAATCCTTTACGGAAGGCCTTGCTTACAAGGGCCCGGCTGCGACGCCGCAGCTCGCCGTGGTCCGCATGAATTTAAGCCGTAAGATTCCGCCTTCCTCTTGGAGATACACCTTTGAAGAACTCCGTGGTGCTTTTTTATAAAGCTCTCCTCATGGACTTTATAGGCTTTAGATCGTCGTGACTATGCAGCGGCCTCGCTTTGGTCCTCGGAAGTTCCTGCCTGGTTAGGTAGGCTAGGAATGGTTCCATCCAAGGGCAATGACTGCCATTATTACGTAATGAAGATGTTACTTCGCTGGTAGAGCCCCAGCCAGTGTCGTAATGTTTGGTGTCGGCAAGGCGTTGGGTCCGGCTGTTATTTCCGGACTCCTTCCCATAATACGGATGGCTTGAACAGCCTCTAAGAAGATATTGGGGGACGGCATCGCGCTTTGCGCCAATGCGCGCAAGACGCTCGCTGCCGATTGTTTTCCGATCTATATGGTGAAATTCGAGCCCTTCAACCGAGCTGACATTTTAGGACGGCGCTATGATAAGCTGCCATTTTCGGATCCTGGCGCCAAAGTTCCATTTATTCGATATCGCGAGGTTCAATCCTCGCACCTCTAGGCGTTGAATGCCCATGGATACCGCCATCCGGAGACCATGTAGAAGGGCCTCGATTCGCCGCGTTGTTGAGTCCGTGATACATTATCTCGAGTACGATTGAATCAGATCTCCTGTTGGGGACATCGAACGACGCCAAATTTGCACCAGCCAACATTTTGGAGCCACAAAGTCCATTCGGCGATGAAGTCGGCCAAAACTTGTGACTTAATAGCTCGCCGTGGCTTATAAGTTATGTCGAACGGAGGAGCTCAATGGCCCATTTGGCAATCCGCCCGTCATGCATGCGGTTGTTTATAATGTCGCTAAGAGGTACTTCGAGGCTATGTTATCGAACACTCTTGAAAGTAGTGTCGCAGCTTCGGGATGCCATAAACACCGTGGTACGCTTATCTTTTGATAATGCGGATACTGTGACTTGCATGGAGTTAGGACAAGGGACACGTAGTAAACTGGTTTTTGAAGGGGAACTTGTGTTCGTCCGCTTTCATTCGACAACGAGCACCGCGCTTACAACTTGATGAGTTACCGTGATGTATAATAGTATTGGTTCGCCCATGTTAGGCGAGCCAGACCGGTTTGTTGCCAATATGGCTTTTATTTCTTCGAGTCCGCCAGGTCAAGATCCGCCCACTCGGTGTTCAAGCGCCGGAGGAGGCGATAAAGGGTAATGCCTTTTCTCCCAAGCAGAGATGAAGCGCTTAGAGCCGCCACGCATCCAAAGAATTTTTGTATTTGTTTGAGGTCCTTTGGGATATCCAATTGTGACAGAGCTCGGATCTTGGCTGGATTTGCTCCAATTCCTCTACCGGATACAATGAAGCCCAAGAGCTTTCCGCTGGTACCAAAACACATTTTTCCGGTTGCTTGATGTCTTATGTTTGAGGTTATCGAATGTGAGCCTCAATTGCCTACTAGAGTTTCGACATGCTTGGTTTTGACGACCACATCATCTACGTATGCCTCCACCGCTTTGCCGATCTGGTTTGCCGATATGTCCGAATCATGCTGATATGTTGCGCCGGCATTTTTGAGCCCAAGGGCATTGTGTTGAAGCGAATGGGCCGATGGGTGATGAATGCCGCTATGCTTGGTCGCTCGCCATCTTAATTTGATGGTAGCCGAGTATGCGCCGAGGAAACACAATGAATCGTGTCCCGGGTAGCGCCGATAATTTGATCGATGCGGGAGGGGAAGGGATCCTTGGGCAAGCCTTGTTGAGGTCCTTGAAATCGACGATAGGCGCCAGGATTTTTCCTTCTTTGGTACCATCACTAGGTTTGCTAGCCAGTCCGATGTTTTACATCTCGATGAATCCGCCTCAATAGTTTGGCTAGCTCTTCCCATGGCTTGTCTCTTGGGTTCGAGAAACGCCAAGAGCCTGCTTGATCGGCTTGAACTTTTAGGATGTTTAGGCTGTGCTCGCCAGCCGGGCGGGATTCCCTGCATGTCTCGAGGGTGCCGTGCAAAATGTCCCAATTTTCACAGAGGAATTCTCAGAGGCGGTGTCTACATCAGGGTTGCGCCCCGATGGAGGCCGTTTTTGTAGGGTCCGTTGGATGGACTTGGAATTTGACTATTTCATCCGCCGGTTTAAAGAAGGTGAACTTGGATCTTTTATCGAGTATCACGTCGTCCCTGTTCACCGTGGAGCGCAGCAGCAGTTCCTCGCCGCTAGGGCTTTGATAGTGCCTCAAGGGCCAGCAGCTGTCTTATTTTTGGCGCTGAGTGCTATGTCCGGTCACTAGCAAGAGTGATGTTTCCGCTGGGCCCGGAATTTTGAGCTTCATGTACCCGCAATGGGGTATAGCTTGAAAATTGTGAATGCCTTCGCCTCTAATAGAGCGTGGTATCCGCTGCTGAACGGGGCCACTTGGAACGTGACCTCCTCGACCTGTAATTATCCGCTTGTCAACACCACATCCAAAGGTGATTTTTCCCAGACAAAGATGCTTCCCGACCGGGATTATTCCTCTAAAGGTTGTGCTCCTTCGCCAATGCGGCTCCAGTCTATTTCCATTTTTCAAGGGTTTCTCAGAATGAGGTTCAATCCGCTGCCACCGTCCATGAGTACCTTGGTAAGGCGAAGTCATCCACTATTGGACTGAGGACCAATGCGGCTAGTGCTCGGCTGTTAGGAATTTAGGTTCATCACCGCATTAAAGGTAATAGCCGTGTTACCCATGGGTTTACTGCTACTTGGTAGACTTCGCAAGGCTGCGGAGTGTTCGCTTCAGATATTATTTGATGCAAAAGTCTCAAGACTCTTAATACCGCATCGTATCCCCGGGCTGGTGCTCGTGGATTCGGGTTAGAAGCTCTTCGCCACTTTTGGCCACCGCCGGAGTATCCAACATGCTCTAAGGCTATGAGTTGGTGTGGCCTCCGTGATTATGAATTTTACAGGTCCATTGAGCCATCCCTCCAAAGATGGTTCCATGCCCCAGGGGGTTTTTTTCCTGGTGCTTAACCCGGTGATCGCGATATCGCACTTTTTATTTCAGACTGGTATGTATTCAGGGCGGATTGTCCCAAAATCTTACTTTGGTTTTCTAGGCGCTTCCATCGCATACAGATTTTTGTACTATGGACGCCAAGTCAGCAAAGCGTAATTTCACGGCGACCTATGGCGTTGAGGATTCCCTTGTCCGCAATTATTGCAGAAGAATGAAATTGCTTTCCTCGCGGCAGTCCTTTATCCTATTCATAACCAGGAGGAATCGCCCAAGAATGATGTACTGCTTCCTAGGGCTCTTGCCTAATTTTGGATAGACCGCATATGTTCGTGCGGGTGGGTGGAATTAAATCCGAAACCTCACCCAATCTGAGACTCAAGGGCCAAGGAGTTTCCAAACTCGGAAGTTTGGATTCTTGGATGTTGTCCAATGAATCTAGCCCGCTGCTTGACTCTAAGTTCAGGTATTGAGGACGCCCTCCCTCCGCGGGTATCCGCTTGAGGGATCGAACCGACATAGCTAGTCCTTAAGATAGATGAAGGGTCGCCGATTGTTCCTCCACCACAGCAACGTGATGGGTGACCTGGGAGAGTTAATCTCTCTCGATCGGGTTTAGGCCCAATCTGATCGTAGTCTCGTAGCGACTCCTGTGGCGGCGATGCGATCCAGAGCTCATTTAAGGAAGAGAGCTCCGCGGACCTAACTGCTCGGCGAAGTTCCGAAGTTCACGTGAAGATTGCTTTCGGCGACCCGAGAAGTCATCGCCGGGCGGCCGAACAGCGATCATAAGAAAACCGCTTAGCCGGAGAGTTTGGCCGATAGCCAAAGCTCCTTTAGCAACAAAGGTTGCCTTTTAAAGACGGATGAGGCATCCTTCCGATGGCGACGACATAGAGGAACTGTCAATGAAAGCACCAATGTCGTGTCAAACCGCAGATCTCGTAGGGGGTCCCGAATCTGTGCGCCTAGGCGGATGGTTACAGGAGACAAGGGACACGATGTTTTTACCAGGTTCGGGCCCTCTCGATGGAGGTAAAACCCTACCCTGCTTGATTAATATTGATGATATGGGTAGTACAAGAGTAGATCTACCACGAGATCGAGAGGCTAAACCCTAGAAGCTAGCCTATGGTATGATTGTTGTTCGCCCCACGGACTAAAACCCTCCGGTTTATATAGACACCGGAGAGGGCTAGGGTTACACGTAGTCAGCCATAATGGGAGGAGATCTACATATCAGATCGCCAAGCTTGCCTTCCACGCCAAGGAAAATCCCATCCGACACGGAAGAAGTCTTCAATCTTGTATCTTCATAGTCCAGAGTCCGCCAGGTTATAGTCCGCCATCCGGACACCCCCAACCAAGGACTCCTCGCCCAACCCCCATCGCACGCCGCTGCTCGACCCATCGCCGCCGCTTTACGGCGCTGCCGCCAAGGTCTGCCGCTTCACCATCTGCAGCTCCGCCGCCCACAAGTCGACACCCCATCCACCTTCCACCGACAGCAAGCTGCCGCGCCCCAACCATCCCGCCACCGACCCGAACCATCCCACCGCCGATAGCCGCCTCCTCCAAATCACCACCTGCCGCCCCATCACGGTAGCCCCTCCACCATACTTTGCCACCCCAACAACCACTCCACTACCACCGCCACCACCGCTGCCGCCCACCCAGAGCAGCGCCTGCCGAGCACCTGCTTGATGTGGGAGCACCACTGCTGCCGCCGAGCCACTCCACCGAAGCCACCATCCTCGCCTTCCTCCTCGAGCAGGCCTCCCAAGCGCCATCGAGCAATCGATACGCCTCCAACGATCTATAATTTTTGATTGCTCCATGCTACTTTATCTACTTTTGTGGCTATATTGGGCTTTATTTTCCACTTCTATAATATTTTGGGACTAACCTATTAACCGGAGGCCCAGCCTGTAATTGTTGGTTTTTGCCTTTTTAGTGTTTCAAGAAATGTAATATCAAACGGAGTCCAAACAGAATGAAACCTTCGAAACGTGATTTTCTCACCGAATGTGATCCAGAGACTTGGACCCTACTCCAAGGATGACAGAGGCGGTCACGAGGGTGGGGCGCCTGGCGCCGCCTGCCTCGTGGCCCCCTGTTGCTCCACCGACGCATTCTTCCTCCTATATATACCTACATACGCCCAAACGATCGAACGGTAGCCAAAACCTAATTACACCACCGCAACTTCCTGTATCCACGAGATCCCATCTTGGGGCCTGTTCCGAGTTCACGCCGGAGGGGGCATCCACCACGGAGGGCTTCTACATCATCATCAAAGCCTCTCGATGAAGTGTGAGTAGTTTACCTCAGACCCACGGGTCAATAATTAGCAGTTAGATGGCCTCTTCTCTTTTTGGATCTCAATACAATGTTCTCCCTCTCTCGTGGAGATCCATTCGATGCAATCTTCTTTTATGTGTGTTTGTTGAGACCGATGAATTGTGGGTTTATGAACCAGCTTATCTATGAATAATATTTGAATCTTCTCTGAATTCTTTTATGTATGATTGAGTTATCTTTGCAAGTCTCTTCAATTATCCGCTTGGTTTGGCCAACTAGATTTGGAGTTCTTGCAATGGGAGAAGTGCATGGCTTTGGGTTCAATCTTTATGTGTCCTTACCAAAGGATGTGAAGGGTTACAAGGCATGTATTGTATTGTTGCCATCGAGGATAAAAAGATGGGTTTTTTATCATATTGCATGAATTTATCCTCTAAATCATGTCATCTTGCTTAAGGCTACTGCTTTTTAACTTTATACTCTAGATGCATGTTGGATAGCGGTCGATGAGTGGAGTAATAGTAGTAGATGCGTAATCGCTTCGGTCTACTTGTCATGGACGTGATGCCTATATACATGATCATACCTAGATATACTCATAACTATGCTCAATTCTGCCAATTGCTCAACAGTAATTTGTTCACCCACCATAGAATATTTATGCTCTTGAGAGAAGCCACTAGTGAAACCTATGGCCCCGGTCTATTCTCATCATATCAATCTCCATCACTTTTATACTTGCTTTGTTTTAATTTGCCTTTTATTTTACTTTGCATCTATATACCAAAAATACCAAGAATATTATCTCTATCGATCTCCCTCCGTAAGTGACCGTGAAGGGATTGACAACCCTAATCGCGTTGGTTAAGTAGTACCTATCATTTTGTGCAGGTACGAGGGACTTGTGCATGGCCTCCTCGGATTGATACCTTGGTTATCAAAAACTGAGGGAAATACTTACGCCATCGTGGTTGCATCATCCTATCCTCTTCGGGAAAACCAACGCAAGCTCAAGACGAGCAAGAATGATTTCGCGCCGCTGTCGGGAGTCTACGCGAAAGTCAACATACCAAGTACCCATCACAATCCCTATCTCTTGCATTACATTATTTGCCATTTGCCTCTCGCTTTCCTCTCCCCACTTCACCCTTGCCGCTTTATTCGCCTCTCTTTCCCAATCTCCTCCTCTCTTCCGCTGCCTTTTCCTCGCCTGCTTGTTTGCTCGTGTTGATTGCTTGTTGTCGCGATGGCTCAAGATGCTACCAAATTGTGTGACTTCACCAATACCAATAATAATGATTTCCTTAGCACTGATTGCTCCTCTTGCCAATACCGAATCTTGTGAAATCAATACTGCTTTGTTGAATCTTGTTATGAAAGATCAATTCGCTGGCCTTCCTAGTGAAGATGCCGCTACTCATCCTGAATAGCTTAGTTGATTTATGTGATATGCAAAAGAAAAGGATGTCAATAATGATGTCGTTAAATTGAAGATATTTCCTTTTCGCTTAGAGATCGTGTTAAAGCGTGGTTTTCATCTCTGCCTAAAAATAGTATTAATTCTTGGAAAAGTGCAAAGATGCTTTTATTTCTAAGTATTTTTCTCCGCTAAGATTATCTCTTAGGAATGATATTATGAATTTTAAGCAACTTGATCATGAACATGTTGCACAAGCTTGGGAGAGAATGAAATTAATGATACGAATTGTCCTACTCATGGTTTGAACTCGTGGATGATTATACAAAAAATTATGCCGGATTGAATTTTGCTTCTAGAGGATAATTATTATGGTTAATTATTCTCAATGGCATACCGAAAGATCTACTAATAAAAAGTGCATGCGATAGAAGAAATTAATATTTTGAGTGGAAAGATGGATGAACTTATGACATTATTTGCTACTAAGAATGTTTCTTCTGATCCTAATGATATGCCTTTGTCTACTTTGATTGAGAATAATAATGAATCTATGGATGTGAATTTTGTTGGTAGGAATAATTTTGGTAACAACGCAGATAGAGAGAATTTTAATCCTAGGCCTTATCCTAGTAATGCTTCTAATAATTATGGAAATTCCTACAACAACTCTTATGGAAATTTTAATAAGATGCCCTCTGAATTTGAGAATAGTATTAAAGAGTTTATTAATTCACAAAAGAATTTTAATGCTTTGCTTGAAGAGAAATTGCTTAAAGTTGATGATTTGGCTAGGAACGTTGATAGAATTTCTCTTGAGGTTGATTCTTTAAAGCTTAGATCTATTCCTCCTAAGCATGATATCAATGAGTCTCTCAAGGCCATGAGAATTTCCATTGATGAGTGCAAAGAAAGAACCGCTAGGATGCGTGCTTCCAAAGATGCCTTTATTAAAGCGTGTTCTTCTAATTCCTATGAAAATCAAGATGAAGATCTAAAAGTTATTGATGTGTCACCCATTAAATCTTTGTTTTGCAATATGAATCTCGATGAAACTGAATATGATCTTCTTTTACCTAGAAGGTGTTCTAAGAATTCGGGGTTTTTAGATTTTGATGATGAAATTGATAAAAGTGGGATTGAAAGAGACAAAAATCTAGATGTTGCTAAACCCACTATATTGGATCTCAAGGAGTTTAATTATGAAAACTGCTCTTTAATTGATTGTATTTCCTTGTTGCAATCCGTGCTAAATTCTCCTCATGCTTATAGTCAAAATAAGGCCTTTACCAAACACATTGTTGATGCCTTGATGTTATCTTATGAAGAAAAACTTGAGTTGAAGTTTCTATCCCTAGGAAACTCTATGATGAGTGGGAACCTACTATCAAAATTAAAATTAAAGATCATGAGTTTAATGCTTTATGTGATATGGGAGCTAGTGTCTCTACTATTCCCAAAACTTTGTGTGATTTGCTAGATTTCCGTGACTTTGATGATTGCTCTCTAAACTTGCATCTTGCGGATTCCACTATCAAAAAGCCTATGGGAAGAATTAATGATGTTCTTATTGTTGCAAATAGGAATTATGTCCCCGAGATTTTATCGTTTTGATATAGATTGCAATCCTTCATGTCCTATTATTCTTGGTAGACCTTTCCTTAGAACGATCGGTGCAATTATTGATATGAAGGAAGGGAATATTAGATTCCAATTTCCATTAAAAAAGGCATGGAACACTTCTCTCGAAAGAAAATAAAATTACCATATGAATCTATCATGAGAGTTACTTATGGATTGCCTACCAAACATGGCAATACCTAGATCTATCCTCGCTTATGCCTAGCAAGGGCGTTAAAGGATAGCGCTTGTTGGGAGGCAACCCAATTTTATTTTTTGTTTTTGTTTTTGCTCCTGGTTAGGAATAAATAATCCATCTAGCCTCTGTTTATATGTGGTTTTATCTTTTAATTAGTGTTTGTGCCAAGTTAAACCTATTGGATCTTCTTGGATGATAGTTATTTGATCTTGCTGTAATTTCCAGAAACTTTGTGCTCAGTGCCCGAATTGTTAAAAATCACCAGAACGTGATAAAATACTGATTCCAATTGATTCTGATCAATAAACAAAATTTACAGGTAGTCTAATTTTGGTAGAAGTTTTTGAGTTACAGAAGTTTGCGTTAGTTACAGATTACTACAGACTGTTCTGTTTTTGACAGATTCTGTTTTGCATGTGTTGTTTGCTTATTTTGATGAATCTATGGCTAGTAAAATAGTTTATGATCCATAGAGAAGTTGGAATACAGTAGGCTTAACACCAATATAAAAAAGGAATGAGTTCATTACAGTACCGTAAAGTAGTCTTTTGTTTTCTTTCTCTAACGGAGCTCACGAGATTTCTATTGAGTTTTGTGTTGTGAAGTTTTCAAGTTTTGGGTGAATTCTTTTGATGGATTATGGAACAAGGAGTGGAAAGAGCCTAAGCTTGGGGATGCCCATGGCACCCCCAAGATAATCCAAGGACACCAAAAAGGCAAAGCTTGGGGATGCCCCGGAAGGCATCCCCTCTTTCGTCCACTTCCATCGGTAATTTACTTGGAGCTATATTTTTATTCACCACATGGTAAGTGTTTTGCTTGGAGCGTCTTGTATTATTTGTGTCTTTGCTTGTTGTTTTACCACAATCATCCTTACTGTACACACCTTTTGAGAGAGCCATACATGAACTGGAATTTGATAGAATACTCTATGTGCTTCACTTATATCTTTTGAGCTTGATAGTTTTTGCTCATAGTGCTTCACTTATATCTTTTGAGCGTGATAATTTTTGCTCTTGTGCTTCACTTAGATCTATTAGAGCATGGTGGTGGATTTGTTTTAAATAAACTTGATCTCACATGCTTCACTTAGTATATTTTGAGAGTCGTTAATAGCATGGTAATTTGCTTAATGTTTAAATACTTGGTATTCAAGATATGTGAAACTTTCTTTTGAGTGCGTTGAATACTAAAATAAGTTTGATGCTTGATAATTGTTTTGAGATATGAAGATAGTGATATTAGAGTCATGCTAGTTGAGTAGTTGTGAATTTAAATAATACTTGTGTTGAAGTTTGTGATTCCCGTAGCATGCACGTATTATGTGATGAACTCGGAGCATGATTTATTTATTTATTGTCTTCCTTATGAGTGGCGGTCAGGGACGAGCGATGGTCTTTTCCTACCAATCTATCCCCCTAGGAGCATGCGCGTAATACTTTGCTTTGATAACTTCTAGATTTTTGCAATAAGTATATGAGTTCTTTATGACTAATGTTGAGTCCATTTATTATACGCACTTTTTCCCATCCTTCCACCATTGCTAGCCTCTCTAATACCGCAGACTTTTCGCTGGTATCATACACCCACCATATATATTCCTCAAAACAGCCACCATACCTACCTATTATGGCATTTCCATAGCCATTCCGAGATATATTGCCATGCAACTTTCCACCATTCCGCTTATTATGACACGCCCATCATTCACTACTAGAAAACCCCTACTAATGGCGATTTAATATGGCTATTAATGGCTAATCTGTGGTGCGCCATTAATAGCACGCCATTAGTAACAACTTGTATCGCCTCGATGCGGCTATATCTCCCACGTGTCGAGGCACGACTTAGAGGCATAACCGCATTGAAAGCAATGTCGCAAGTGAGGTAATCTTCACACAACCCATGTAATAAATAAGGAAAGATATACATAGTTGGCTTACAATGCCACTTCACACAAAGACATAAATAAACATCCATCATTCAGAGTACACTCAAGGTCCCACTACGGAACCAAAATAAAAGAAGATACCCCAAATGCTACACAGATCCCCGATCGTCCCAACTGGGCACCACTACTGATCATCGTGAAAAGACACATAGTAACCACCACGCCTCGTCGAACTCCCACTTGAGCTCGGTTGCGCCACCTGACCGGCCTCGCCGGAACCTGCAACTGTTTTGAAGTATCTGTGAGTCATGGGGACTCAGCAATCTCACACCCGCGAGATCAAGACTATTTAAGCTTATAGGAAGGACATGGTAGTAAAGTGAGCTGCAGCAAGCGACTAGCATATATGGTGGCTACATCGCAAAAGAGAGCGAGAAGAGGAGCAAAGCACGATCGTGAAGCTAGTAGCGATCAAGAAGTGATCCTGAACTACTTACGCCGACATAACTCCAACACGGTTCACTTCCCGGACCACCGAGAAGAGACCATCACGGTTACACACGCCGTTGATGTGTATTTTATTTGAGGTCAACTTTGGGTTTTCTACAACCGACATTAACAAATTCCCATCTGCCTCATAACCATGGGCACGGCTTTCGAAAGATATTACCCCGCAGGGTGTCCCAACTTAGCCCATTATAAGCTCTCACGGTCAACGAAGGATATTCTTCTACCGGAAGACCCGATCAATCTCGAATCCCGGACTACAAGACATTTCGACAGCAATAAAACAAGACCAACAGAGTCGCCGAATGTGCCGACAAACCCGATAGGAGCTGCACATATCTCGCTCTCGTGGCACACCGGATTGTCCAAACTTCCGATAGGCCAGCCTCAGAGTTGCCCTCGATACACCGGCGGTCGACAGGTTTGGACCAGCACTCAGAGGAGAACTGGCCCGGGTTAAATAAAGATGACCTCGGCTCGCGAAACCCGGGGAAAAGGCTTAGGCGGCAAATGGTAAAACCAAAGTTGGGCCTTGCTGGACGAGTCTTATTCAAAGCGAACTGTCAAGGGGGTCCCATAAATCACCCAACCGTAAGGAACGCAAAATCAAAGAACATAACACCGTATGACGGAAACTAGGTGGCAAGAGGAACAAAACACAGTGCATAAGGCCGAGCCTTCCACCCTTTACCAAGTATATAGATGTATTAATTATAGCAGATAAATATTGTGATATCCCCAACAAGTAAACATGTTCCAAAAGGAACAACATCTCCATGTTCCAACAAGGAACAAACTTCATCTTCACCGCAACTAGCAACGCTATAAGAGGGCTGAGCAAAGCGTAACATAGCCAATCAACGGTTTGCTAGGAAAGGATGGTTAGGGCTGACATGGCAATATGGGTGGCATGATATAGCAAGTCGAGGCATCGCAGCATAGGCATAGCAAAAGAGCGAGCAACTAGCATAGCAAAGATAGAAGTGATTTCGAGGGTATGGTCATCTTGCTCGCAATGTTCTCAGAGTTGTCGAAAGCTTGATCCTCGTAGCGTTTCTCAACAGGTTCCTCGCTCACGACTCGCCTCCGGCTCTACCCAAAGCAACAACACAAACAAAGGAACCACAATAAATCACGGTGCAATGCACAATCAACATGATGCAAAACATGGCATGATATGCTAGATGTGATATGCAATGCGATAAAAGGCCCGGAAGGTAATGATGAACCAGGCATCAACTTGGCAAACCAAGTATGCCACTGAAAGATGAGATGATTTCGTTGAAATCGATATAAAGATCACCGAATCGGATGCACGGTTTGCAAATGACAAGCAAAACAAGAATGGCACAAATCTGCCATTAACAGCATGATGCCCTTAGCAAGCAACAATTAATTAAGCTACTGCACCCAAACGTATCAACAAGGCACATGGCAGTGATCTACACAAGATGCTCGACAAAAGATGAGCACTGAGCTACGGCTAGTTCACATCATAACAGGTTCAAACAAGCATGGCAAAAGAGCACAAAATATCAGGCTGACATGGCAAAACAGCATCAGGTTGCAATGTTCAGAGCAGCAAAACTACATGCTACAGGAACTTATAATAGCAAAACAAGGCACGGCATGAATCTACTCAAAGCCTAGAACAAAAGTCCCTTACTGACCATAAGCCAAAAAGGATCAGAAAATATAGTAACACCCATGTCAATATTGAAAGTTTCATAACAGATTCAGCAACTTGACATGTCAAAAACTGATAACAAGTAGGCATGTTTACAAGCTCAATGCACTCACTACAGAGCCTTAAATGATAAACTAAGCATACATACATCAAGAAGACATGGCATAGAAGACATACATGGCAAGAACAATAACATAGCATACATGGATCAACCACAACAACCTTGGCAAAATTGCATAACATGTAAACAATCTGCCAGGAAACATTTGATAGCAAAAGTAGAGCTCGATTGACTCAAGCTATAGCACTCCATAATTGCAAACAAGGGCATGGATGGATAGAGCAAGACATGTTTAACAAAACATCCTTACTGAAGTATCTCAAAATATGCATAGATCTCTCGGTATCATCAAGTTAACATGGCATCAAAATATCAGCTAAACAGGGCTGAAAACAGCAACATCAGGACACCTACTTTGCATGCTTGTGCTAGTCACCACATAGATCACAAAAATACATGGCATACACCCCTGGAAAGATGGCATGGCATATTACAAAACACATGTAGGACTCAAATTCATAGGATGCACACATCAATCATGGCAAAATAATAAAAGTGCAAGTTCTGTTAAGAAACAGAAACTAATCATCACATAGCACTCTTCCAACAGCATTTCGGGCATCAAGATGAGCTCAAATGAAAATGATGCAGTGAGATGAAATGATCTACTCTTCGAGGCGAACATTTTGATATATTATACGCAAAATGGAGCTACGATGACAGAGTTACACCGCTGAAAATGCAACAAAATATCACCGAGATGCAAAACTTAGAAGAAAAAGGAGAGGGAAGAAGTCAACGGGCGCGGGCGCGAACCGAGGCCGGATCGGCTCTCCCGATCCGCCGCGCGACGGAGCGGTGGAGGAGGAGGCCGGGCGAGGGCGGCGGCCGAGCGGCGGCCGGGGACCGGGCGCGGAGGCCGGATCCGCTGGAGGCGCGGGGCGAGCTCGAGAGTATTGCCATAACTCGATAACGGATGCTTTTCAAGGTCGAGGTAAACGATTTCAAGGTTTCTTGTTATGTGTTGAAGGATGGATACAGCTGGATCTAGGTATTGTTAGTTTGGGTGATATATTTTGTGTCCCTCAGATCCCCAACACCAGATTGCATAACCGTAAAGTTTCGAGTTTATAAGTGGGAATTCAAATAGCTCCTAGAATATCTTTCCGATAGATGCATGATATGGGATTGGGTAAATCTCTATCATATGTATTTGTTCCGCTTATTCTGCAAGCCAAATCCTTTGTTTTGTTTTATGTGTGGTATTCGAGTTGCTTCAAGTCAAGTGTTGATTCCATACCTTTCCTAAATGGTGTTCTCATATTGCTATGTGAATACTAATCCTTCTTGATCACTGAGCTTGTCATGTCAATTCTTTTCCCAACCGTGTGCTTTCTTCAAGTGGATCCGATCATTTTCAACATCTCGCGAGATCAATTCTAAGTTTTCTCAACGGTGCTTGCTTCATCCGTCCCAGTTGTCTTTGTTTTCCCGCCTCCCACCCTTTTTTCTTCAAGGACTCAGATTTCTTAATCAAGTATCAATTTTATTGAGTGAAGTTTCTTCATTCTTTTCCTTTAATGTTTTATCCGTGATTTCTCATGAAGATTCTAACGAGCTTCAAGTTTATCATTCGTCATTCTTTTATTCTCCGTGGATTCAGTTCAAGCTTTGTTGATCATATCTTTCCTCATTTCAAGTGCTTTCTTATGCCGTGTATCTCCTAATCATTCACTTCGCTATTCATTTGGTTGGGAGTGCTAAAGTTTATCTCGAAGATTCGTGTTTCCATTCTTAATCCGCTCAAATTATTTCGAGTTTGTTATCCCATTCAAGCCATTTAAATCAACCGTGCAATCTTTATTTCAAGCAATCGCTCAACGGTGTTTATTTTGAGGGCCCTAACCCACAGGTCTTTTCCCGTGATCTTACCCGACTCTTCTAATTTTTGGAGTTATTCTCAAATTCTTTGCAAAGTTTGATGTAAGGATGAATTATCATCACCAAGGCTTTCTCCAAGATCTTTCAAATTTGTTTCATCGTTGGTTCAACCTTTCTAATTTTCATTCCGAGTGCCTCAACAATTCATGGTGGTGTTTCGTCGTCATTCTCGAGTTTTGAAGACCAAGAAGAGTTTTCTTTAATCTTGCTCCATTCTCTTCAAGATTCATGGTTCTAGCTTCGTGCCATCCTCATAATTGTTTTGATTGTGAGAATTCTTTTCACCCATTCGAGCAATTCAGAGTCTTTTCAGTTTGATTCTTCTCAGCCCATCATCGCAGAATTATTCATTCCAGCTTTCAGCCTCGCTCTCCAAATCTTACCGTGAATCGCTCAAATATCCTCTAATCAGTTCATGATCTCTCCATTCTCATGTATCTAAATTCTCTCAAGCATCTTCATTCGTTTTTCAATTCTTCCCGTGAATTGTGCCTTTGCTACGCTCATTCTCAATTTTACGGTGGTTCGCTCAAGATTTCACTTCCTTCTTTATCATATCAATTCATTTGTTGTTTCCAAATCCCACCGTGGTTCCATCAATACCTTCTCAAGTTTGCGCTTATATCGCTATCTCGTAATCATTTTTCAATGAGAATAAGTAGTATGCCAAATCCATTGCTTGCCATCAATTTAATTGGTGAAGGATCAGCATAATGTAATTCTTATTCTTGCTTCATCGAGTAAGTTCAATTCCTTATTCCGGAGGTTCATCAAAATTCTTGATTTCAGTTGTTCATCTTTTCTTTTCCTGGAGTTCCAAGCTCTCATCATCACGAAGATCCATCTAAATCACTGCAAGGCTTCACCGGTGTTTTCAACTTCTTTCTTTCTATCATCCTTTATTTATCGGAGTTCTTCATGGAGGCTCTACATGGTGCTTCATCAAGGATTCTTTTCATTCTTCAATGGTTCATAAAGATTTCTCATGAGTTAAGATCCGTCTGCCATACTTCAAAATAAACATGTATGCTCCAACACATGTTTTGTTTTGAGGAGCTCAAGTATTCTTCATCTTGCATTCCAAAGTGCAATTCGCTCTACCTTATCATTTGAGGTGGTGTTATGTCATTCTCGACAATTTGAGTTCGTGCTTCATGATTCACATGTTGTCAAGAATGAGGTATTTTAAATCCATCAATCTCTTCGTTGGAGTTATCTTGGTATAGATTTCACCTAAAGCCTTCCCTAAGGAATGTAGATATTGTGGTGCTTATCAATGATCCAAGTTTTTTTTAACTATCCTCTCGGCAAAAGCAGTTTTCATCTCTTCGTTGATCTCAAGCAAGCAATTGTTTTCGTTAGTGGCATAATTTCACCTCATAATTTTGAGTTGTTTCCATAAGCCCACTACAAGTTTATTCTTTTCATTGTTGATTTTTCAACAACTACATTCTAGCCTTCCTCGTAAGGATGTTTCTTTCAAATTCATTTGTGGTAGAAGTTGTCATTTTCTTCTCCGTCCCTTTATCCCAACAATCTAGATTCTATTCTTTCGTTCAAGGCATTGTGATGTTGCTCTTTGACCCATCGCCTCGCTTTTGTCAAGACCATGTTCTTTTCATGCTTATCCATTTAACCGAGTGTTGTGTCATCTCTTCAAGTTCTTTTCATCTTATCAAGTTTTCCTTCCATTTTCAATGGAGTGCTGTCCAAATTATATCATTCTTAATCCTACTCTATCTTGTTTCAACCGGAGTGGTTTCAATTCTATCTTGTCCCTTAAACTCTTGATTCATGTCTTTGCAACCTTCAAGTTCCCGTAATGTTCCGTGTTCCTCTTTTCTAATGGACTGTTCGCAATCTCGCTCATTCCATTGTATTTTTTCTTTCAATTTGCTCAACCTCTCAAGGTTCGTGGTTTCACTCTGCTCACAAAGAAGCAACTTAGTTTTACCTCTTTCTTCTTCCGCTTTTCTATCCGTGCCATCCTAGATCTCGGACGAGATCCTCTCATAGTGGTGGAGTGTTGTGACGCCCAAGACCGGAGCTTCAGCTTGCCTTCCGTGGTTTCCGAGTTTTGTCGTGTGATTTGTTTTGTTTGTGCATTCATCATGTCATCTCTTGCATTGCATCAGGTCATCGTGTCATCATATCATTAATTTTTTAAAAAAATCTCAACTAAATAAATCGTATGGGTTTTCGGTCCATTTAAATCGAGGGATATTCACAATGGTGATTTCTCTTTAGAACATATACTCCCAATATTATTAGGAGCTATAATAAATATTCCATTGTTTTGGAATCACCATAACCCACTTGCAAAATAAATCCCATGCCTTTTCTGCCCGAAGTTGACCTCAAAACCTTGCCAATATTTCTTTCATCATATTCGAGCTCCACCAAAATCTGAACATTTTTGGACCTTCCTAAACTCACTTCCTATTCAAATCATTTGAATTTAATTCAAATGAGTTTGAATTTACATCATTTAATCTTGCCACTTCTATTTTTCTGTGGTCATGTTTATTTTATGAGTCCAGGAAATTTGTCCTTCTGCTCAAACTCTTTTCCCTAACCCCCTTCTTTTTCCTTTCTATATTTCTTTTCTGCTTAAGAGTTTAGTGAGAGAGAGAGCTAGCCCAGCCAGTGCCTCCGCCATTTCTTCCACCAGGCCGCCCAGCCTCCCTAGGCCCAGCCCACCTAAACCCAGCTCCTAAACCTAGCCCGACCCTCCTCCTCCAGATCTCTCTCCTCTCTCGCCCCTGCCCACGCCCCCCACACGCATGCCCGCTGCCAGAAGGGCTTCGCCTGATCCTCTCGATCCCTCCTCCTCATCCCGCCGCCCAGCCCCCACGATCTCTCCTCGCAGCACCACCAGAGGGCCACCCCGCGCCTCGATTCCTCACACGACCAGCGAGCCTCATGGCCCTCCGTCGCCTCAAGGCCCGCGCCGCCTCCGCAGAACACCACTGGACGGCTAACTCCGCGGCCTCCGTCGCCTCGCGGCCGCGCCCTCCTCCGCCTCATCCAGCGCCTCCTCCTTCCTCGACGGGTTTCTCCTCTGCCTGTCCGCACTCTCGCCGCCTCCTCGCCTCCCGCGATCGCTCTGTTGCCGCCGTGATGCCCAAGGCCTCCTATGCTGCACCTCCAACGACGGGCCTCGAACGAGCAGCTTGCTCGGCCTTCTCTCGTGCCGGCCTCCTTGCCGCTGCTCGACCAGTGCTCGCCTCCTGCTCCGCCAAGGTTCCGCGCCCAAGCCGCTGTTTCATTTCTCGAAGTTGCAGCCAAGGCTGTAACCCTGTAGCGATAAGACCACCTAGTAATTGTTGGACTCAAGGACCATCAAGAACAAGACCGCCTAACCACATCGACCACCGGATCGCCAAGACCATCTCAGTTTTTTTGCAAGTACCTTTATGCCCAAGATGTTGGATTCGCCAAGACCGCTAAGTGTACAACTACTGTCGCTAAAGACCCGTGTACCACGAGCGGCAAGTTCAACTTCAAACGTGAACGACTACTTCCACGATGATTCAAAAGTACCCCGACGACACGCCAAGTACCTCTACCGCTGCCTTCGAAACGCCAAGTACCCCTACGCATGAAGACGCCAAGTCCGCTTCGATTCATCAAGTACCGCCATCGATGGCTCGAACGCTCACGAACGTACCACTACCGCCGACCAAGAAGACCCCGCCAAGTTCCTTGTCGTGACCTCAACATCTACGGAACATGAACAATTGCTTCCTCTCCAAACGTGAACCACTACCACCGCGAGAATGACTACTTCCACTACGACCATGAGTACCACTACTTCCTCGACGAGATCGAACCACTCCAAAGGCACGCTTAAAGGTATACCCGCGGAACGACCGCCTCGTGGACGAATGCATATGTTGTATGAGATGCCCGCTTGCACCGTGTCCAAATTGTCGCCGCTTGTTCCTCCTCGCTTGCCATGCCACCGTCTGCGGGAACCCGTAACCGGAACACCCCACCATCTTGCTCAACTCGCTCATTACACTTTCTTTTGCACCGATATTCCATGAGCTACCGGAACCGATATGTTGCCGTGGCATCATTTTCGGATATGTTGCCGTGGCACCATTTTTGTTTCGCCGCCGTGGCACCCTTTTCGCTCCGCCATGTTGACCAAATGCTTCATAATGCTCTTGTCAACATTTTCATAAAATTGCTTAAAACTTGCACATGTCATCCGTGATCATGATAACAACATTTAAATGTTTATAATTGCTGTTTGCTTTATTTTGCATAATTGCCATGCTAAAATGATTTATTTCATAACTAAATAACCGCTGTTCGGATTTAAATAAATTATATATGTAAATGGGATAGAAAATGCCTAGTTTAACATGGTATACTTTATTTGCATGTTTAACAACTCTAAAATTGTGTTCAGGGCAGATCAGTTCCAAATCTAAAATATGCATATGGGATTTTCCGAATTGTTGTTTGTTATTTCCGCCTCATTTAATCTTGCCTAAATAGTTAGTTTCATATGCTTCACCCCTTGCCATGTTTAATAACATTTAATATTGTTGGGTAGCCTAAACAAGAGTGAACTAAATAAGTGATGTGGTGTTTTGTCAATATGCAACCTGCTGTATATTGAGCTCCACTTAACTTGTAGTATTGTTTGTTGCACTTTGCCATGCCATGCTATTTAAACCGACATGCATCATACTTGGTTGTGCATCATGCCATGTTTGTGCTTGTTGGTTTACCATGTTGTTTGTTTGTTTCCGGTTTGCTTCTCTCGTTAGCTTCGCTTCTTCCGGAGTTGTGAGGATTCATTCGACTTCGTCCGCTTGTCTTCTTCATGGACTCGTTTTTCTTCCTTATGGATTTCAGGCAAGATGACCATACCTCAAATCACTTCTATCTTTGCTTGCTAGATGCTCGCTTCTTTTGCTATGCCTATGCTACGATGCCTACCACTTGCTATATCATGCCACCCATATTGCCATGTCAAACCTCTAACCATCCTTTCCTAGCAAACCGTTGTTTGGCTATGTTACCGCTTTGCTCAGCCCTCTTATAGCGTTGTTAGTTGCAGTGAAGATGAAGTTTGTTCCTTGTT
Organism: Aegilops longissima; assembly: GCA_021605205.1. Lineage (NCBI taxonomy): Eukaryota > Viridiplantae > Streptophyta > Magnoliopsida > Poales > Poaceae > Aegilops > Aegilops longissima. The sequence goes on along the minus strand of JAHIAM010006255.1, from coordinate 25,698 downwards.
GAACATGGAGATGTTGTTCCTTGTTGGAACATGTTTACTTGTTGGGATATCACAATATATCTTATTTAATTAATGCATCTATATACTTGGTAAAGGGTGGAAGGCTCGCCTTATGCCCGGTGTTTTGTTCCACTCTTGCCGCTCTAGTTTCCGCCATACCGTGTTATGTTCCCGGATTTTATGCTCCTTACACGGTTGGGTGATTTATGGGACCCCTTGACAGTTCGCTTTGAATAAGACTCCTCCAAAGAAGGCCCAACATTGGTTTTACCATTTGCCACCTAAGCCTTTTTTCCCTTGGGTTCTGCAGACTCAAGGGTCATCTTTATTTTAACCCCGCCGTGCTTCTTCGAGTGTTGGTCCAAATCGTCACCACGGTGGCTACCAGGGCAACTCGGGTTCGCTTATCGGAAGTTTGGACAATCCGTGTGCCTCGGGACCGAGATATGTGCAACTCCTATCAGGATTTGTCGGCACATCCGGGCGGCTTTGCTGGTCTTGTTTTATTGCTGTCGAAATGTCTTGTAGTCCGGGATTCCGAGACTGATCGGGTCTTCCCGGTAGAAGGAATATCCTTCGTTGACCGTGATATCCCCAACAAGTAAACATGTTCCAAAAAGGAACAACATCTCCATGTTCCAACAAGGAACAAACTTCATCTTCACCTGCAACTAGCAACGCTATAAGAGGGCTGAGCAAAGCGGTAACATAGCCAATCAACGGTTTGCTAGGAAAGGATTGTTAGGGGCTGACATGGCAATATGGGTGGCATGATATAGCAAGTGGTAGGCATCGCAGCATAGGCATAGCAAAAGAGCGAGCAACTAGCATAGCAAAGATAGAAGTGATTTCGAGGGTATGGTCATCTTGCTCGCAATGTTCTCGAGTTGTCGAAAGCTTGATCCTCGTAAGCGTTTCAACAGGTTCCTCGCTCACGCATTCGCCTCCGGCTATACCCAAAGCAACAACACAAACAAAGGAACCACAATAAATCACGGTGCAATGCACAATCAACATGATGCAAAACATGGCATGATATGCGAGATGTGATATGCAATGCGATAAAAGGCCCGAAGGTAAATGATGAACCAGGCATCAACTTGGCAAACAAAGTATGCCACTGAAAGATGAGATGATTTCGTTGAAATCGATATAAAGATCACCGAATCGGATGCACGGTTTGCAAATGACAAGCAAAACAAGAATGGCACAAATCTGCCATTAACAGATGATGCCACTTAGCAAGCAACAATTAATTAAGCTTACTGCACCCAAACGTATCAACAAGGCACATGACAGTGATCTACACAAGATGGTCGACAAAAGATGAGCAATGGGCTACGGCTAGTTCACATCATAACAGGTTCAAACAAGCATGGCAAAAGAGCACAAAATATCAGGCTGGACATGGCAAAACAACATCAGGTTGCAATGTTCAGAGCAGCAAAACTACATGCTACAAGAACTTATAATAGCAAAACAAGGCATGGCATGAATCTACTCAAAGCCTAGAACAAAAGTCCCTTACTGACCATAAGCCAAAAGGATCAGAAAATATAGTAACACCCATGTCAATATTGAAAGTATCGTTAACAGATTCAGCAACTTGACATGTCAAAACTGATAACAAGTAGGCATGTTTACAAGCTCAATGCACTACTACAGAGCCTTAAATGATAAACTAAGCATACATACATCAAGAAGACATGGCATAGAAGACATACATGGCAAGAAAAATAACATAGCATACATGGATCAACCACAACAACCTTGGCAAAATTGCATAACATGTAAACAATCTGCCAGAAACATTTGATAGCAAAAGCAGAGCTCGATTGACTCAAGCTATAGCACTCCATAATTGCAAACAAGGGCATGGATGGATAGAGCAAGACATGTTTAACAAAACATCCTTACTGAAGTATCTAAAATATGCATAGATCTCTCGGTATCATCAAGTTAACATGGCATCAAAATATCAGCTAAACAGGCTGAAAACAGCAACATCAGGACACCTACTTTGCATGCTTGTGCTAGTCACCACATAGATCACAAAAATACATGGCATACACCCCTGGAAAGATGGCATGGCATATTACAAAACACATGTAGGACTCAAATTCATAGGATGCACACATCAATCATGGCAAAATAACAAAAGTGCAAGTTCTGTTAAGAAACAGAAACTAATCATCACATAGCACTCTTCCAACAGCATTTCGGCATCAAGATGAGCTCAAATGAAAATGATGCAGTGAGATGAAATGATCTACTCTTCGAGGCTTAACATTTTGTTATATTATACGCAAAATGGAGCTACAATGACAGAGTTACACCGCTGAAAATGCAACAAAATATCACCGAGATGCAAAATCTTAGAAGAAAAGGAGAGGGAAGATGTCAACGGGCGCTGGGCGCGAACCGAGGTCGGATCGGCCTCCCGATCACCATGGGCGACGGAGCGGTGGAGGAGGAGGCCGGCGAGGGCGGCGGCCGAGCGGGCGCCGGCCGGGCGAAGAGCGGCGGCGCGGAGGCGGCGGCGGGCCTCACGCCGCCGCCAAGGCGCCTATTAGTAGGCTGTGGTGCGCCATTAGTATGCCTCCTGGGCCATGTATACCAGGTAAGTGAGATACTAATGGCGCACCACCTCCGGATGCGCCATTAGTAATTATTTTTTCAAATTTTTTTCAAATTTTTTCCGATTTTTTTAATTTTTCAGAATTTTTTAATTTTTTAAATTTTTAATTTTTTTTCAAATTTTTCTTAATCTCAGTTCACTATGGCTTAATCTCGGTCAATATGCTTAATCTCAGGTCAAATCGCACTGTGGTCAAACTTCCCAAAGGTCACCCATCCTCACACTACTCCATTTCAAGCACGCTTAACTTCGTAGTTCTATCCAACCCCAAAGAACAACTCACTTCACAGCAATTGTTGATATATCTAGCATATCAATCCTGTTATACCTTATTGATGTCTAGGACTTTGTTCATGTTCATGACTATGATGAAATTTTGAAAATATTTCAAACTTCTCGATCATATTACGATCATTTTTTAAAAATCAAAAAAAATTTCAAAACCAATTTTTTTGAAATTTTTGAATTTTTTGCCGCTAGATCTTGAAAGGCCCGTGAATTTTTTTCTGTTAGGTTTTGGGGATTTTGAATGTTTAACGGGTTCCCCGATTAAATTTGGATGTAACTTTTCGAGTAGATGATTTTTCATATAAAAACTTTTTCATCCGAAAGTTAGTATGCAAAAGTTATGCCCATTTTTACAAATTTCTAGAGATTTTGCAAATGAAGTCGAAATTATATTTGCAAATTTTCCCAACAACTAGACCACATATCACATGGGAAACTTATTTTCTTTTATTTTTTGACATTTTCATCATTTTTTTTTATTTTTTTTAAACTGAAAAGGCGATCCACGGGGGTATTCGTGAAGGTGGTTGTTATTATGAGCAAGACAGTGGAGTGGTGCCATTATTAGTTGAATTGATGAAGACACCCCACGGTGCGCCATTAGTATCTGGCCACCTTCCACCGACGACGCATGTGAAGGTGGAAGGTGGCTGTTACTAATGGCGCACTGTGGGTGGTGCGCCATTATTAGTTCAACTACTAATGGCGCACTACTCCCACGGTGCGCCATTAGTAGTTTTGAAAATAAAATAAATAAATGATATTTTTTTTGATTTTTTAAAAAAACTTATAATGGCGCATCAAAGGAAAGTGCGCCATTACTAGTTAAATTAGTAATGGCGCACCACCCAAGGTGCGCCATTAGTAACAAATTTTTTTATGTTTTTTTCCAATTACTAATGGCGCACTACACACCAGGTGCGCCATTAGTAATATATTACTAATGGCGCACCGAGACATGGTGCTATTAGAATATATTAATGGCGCACTACATCACAAAAAGCGCCATTAGTAGCCATTCCATCTATAGCCTTTTTTGTAGTAGTGATTGTCATATTGCTAGCATGATCATGTAGTTGACATCGATTTATGGCAAAGCCACCATTCATAATTCTTTCATAAATGTCACTCATGAATCATTGCATATCCCGCACATCACGAGGCATTCATATAGAGTCATATTTTGTTCTAAGTATCGAGTTGTAATTGTTGAGTTGTAAGAAAATAAAAAGTGTGATGATCATCATTATTAGAGCATTGTCCCAAGTGAGGAAAGTATGATGGAGACTATGATTCCCCACAAGTCGGGATGAGACTCTGACTAATAAATAAATAAATAAATAAATAAATATATATATATATATATATATATATATATATATATATATATATATATATATATATATATATATATATATAAAGAGGCCATAAAAAGGAGAAAATGCCCAAATAAAAAATGAGAGAAAAGAGAGAAGGGACAATGTTACTATCCTTTTACCACACTTGTGCTTCAAAGTAGGACCTTGATCTTCATGATAGAGAGTCTCTCATTTTGTCACTTTCAGATACTAGTGGGAATTTTTCATTATAGAACTTGGCTTGTATATTCCAATGATGGGTTTCTCAAATGCCCTAGGTCTTCATGAGCAAGCAAGTTGGATGCTCACCCACTTAGTTCCTTTTGTTGAGCTTTCATATACTTATAGCTCTAGTGCATCCGTTGCATGGCAATCCCTACTCACTCATATTGATATCTATTGATGGGCATCTCCATAGCCCATTGATACGCCTAGTTGATGTGAGACTATCTTCCTCTTTTGTCTTCTCCACAACCACCATTCTATTCCACATATAGTGCTATATCCATGGCTCACGCCATGTATTGCGTGAAGATTGAAAATGTTTTGAAAATGTTAAAGTATGAAACAATTGCTTGGCTTGTCATCGGGTTGTGCATGATTTAAATATTTTGTGGGGAAGATGGAGCATAGCCGCACCATATGATTTTGTAGGGATAACTTTCTTTGGCCATGTTATTTTGAGAAGACATAATTGCTTAGTTAGTATGCTTGAAGTATTATTATTTTTATGTCAATATGAACTTTTGTCTTGAATCTTTCGGATCTGAATATTCATACCATGATTAAGAAGATTTACTTTGAAATTATGCCAAAGTATCAATCCGCATCAAAAATTCTTTATCATTTACCTACCGAGGACGAGCAGGAATTAAGCTTAGATGCCCGATACGCCTCCAACGTATCTATAATTTTTGATTGCTCCATGCTACTTTATCTACTGTTTTGGGCTATATTGGGCTTTATTTTCCACTTTATATTATTTTTCGACTAACCTACTAACCGTAGGCCCAGCCTGTAATGCGCTTTTTTGTTTTTTCAAGGTTTCAAGAAATGAATATCAAACGGAGTCCAAACGGAATTAAACCTTCGGAAACGTGATTTTCTCACCGAACGTGATTCAGGAGACTTGGACCCTACTCCAAGGGATGACAGAGGCGGTCACAGAGTGGGGCGCTCGGGCCCCCCCCGCCTCGTGGGCCCCCGTTGCTCCACCGACGACTACTTCCTCCTATATATACCCACGCACTTCAAACGATCGAACGGGAGCAAAACCTAATTCCACCGCCGCAACTTCCTCAGATCCACGAGATCCCATCTTGGGGCCTGTTCCGAGCTTCACGAGGTGGCATCCACCATGGAGGGCTTCTACATCATCATCAAAGCCTCCGATGAAGTGTGAGTAGTTTACCCAGACCTACGGTTCCATAGTTAGTAGCTAGACGGCTTCTTCTATCTTTTGGATCTCAATACAATGTTCTCCCCTCTCTCGTGGAGATCTATTCGATGTAATCTTCTTCTTGTGTGTTTGTTGAGACCGATGAATTGTGGGTTTATGATCCAACTTATCTATGAATAATATTTGAATCTTCTCTGAATTTTTATGTATGATTGAGCTATCTTTGCAAGTCTCTTCAATTATCCGCTTGGTTTGGCCAACTAGATTGGTAGTTCTTGCAATGGGAGAAGTGCATGGCTTTGGGTTCAATCTTATGTGTCCTTACCAAAGGATGTAAAGGGTTGCAAGGCACGATTGTATTGTTGCCATCGAGGATAACAAGATGGGGTTTTTATCATATTGCATGAATTTATCCTCTACATCATCTCATCTTGCTTACATGCTACTTGCTTTTTAACTTTATACTCTAGATGCATGCCGGATAGCGGTCGATGAGTGGAGTAATAGTAGTACACTACAGAATCACTACTTTGCCATCAGCCACGGCGACGGCAAAGGCATGGATGGCAGACGACAAAGACCTTTTGTCGCTCACCGCGGACGGAAAAGGGGACGGCAAAGTAGGGGACGGCTAAGAGTTACGCTGTTGCCGCTGCTTCGGCAGTGACGGAAAAGGTCCTTTGCCATCGCAGCGACGGCAAAGAAGGCGACGGCAATAAATGCGCTGTTATTCGTTAGGTGGTTAACCGCAGGCCTTTGCCATCCGCTGCGGACGGCAAAGCCTTTTCCTCACCATCAGAGGCAAACCGACCAAATTGGTCAGCCTCCCGAAGCTACAGCTTGTTCGCCACGTGGCCTCTTTGCCGCCGTCATTGATGGCAAAGATACCTTTGCCGTTTGTGGCGCATTTACAAAGAGCATGCATATTGTCTCTTTTTTCTGTTTTTTAATCCAACAATTTTCACAGAAATATATATGACATATATAGATATATTTCCATATCACATATCCAAAGACATAAGTTTCATATCACATATCACATCAGCTTCATCCATACACATTGTTCATACATAAGCAAGTTCCATCCGTAAACATTGTTCCATCCATATACATATTACAATGCAAAGTTTCATCAAGATAGCAAGTTCCATCATAGCAAGCTAGATACAATGCAAAGTTTCATTAAAGGAAAAGCAAGCACTCCATCATAGCAAGCTAGCTTCCATGAAGTGAATGAAATCTGCAAAATGGTAAATAAGAAAGTTAGAAATAGGTGACTAGAACAAGAAATATATGTCATTTATGAGCTAACTTAGGTGAAATGGATCATATATGAGCTAACTAAGTTGAAATGGGTTGTTTATGAGCTAACTTAGTTGAAATGGATCATTTATGAGCTAACTTAGTTGAAATGGGTCGCTTATGAGCTAACTAAGGTGAAGGGCATCGTTTTTGAGCTAAGTAAGGTGAAATGGATCGTTTTTGAGCTAACTTAGGTGAAATGGATCATTTATGAGCTTTATGAGCTAACTTAGTTGAAACGGGTCATTTATGAGGTAACTAAGGTGAAATGCCATGTTTTTGAGCAAAGTAAGGTGAAATGGACCGTTTTTGAGCTAACTTAGGTGAAATGGATCATTACGAGCTTTTATGAGCTAACTTAGTTGAAATGGGTCGTTTATTAGCTAATTAAGGTGAAATTCCACGTTTTTTAGCTAAGTAAGGTGAAATGGATCGTTTTTGAGCTAACTTAGGTGAAATGGATCATTTATGAGCTTTTATGAGCTAACTTAGTTGAAACGGGTCGTTTATGAGCTAACTAAGGTGAAATGCCACGTTTTTGAGCTAAGTAAGGTGAAATGGATCGTTTTTTAGCTAACTTAGGTGAAATGGATCATTTATGAGCTTTTATGAGCTAACTTAGTTGAAATGGGTCGTTTATGACCTAACTAAGGTGAAATGCCACATTTTTAGCTAACTAAGGTGAAATGGATCGCTTTGGAGCTAACCTAGGTGAAATGGGTCATTTTGGAGCTAACCTAGGTGAAATGGGTCATTTTGGAGCTAACCTAGGTGAAATGGGTCATTTTAAAGCTAGCGAGGTAAATGGATCATTTAGAGCTAATCTACGTAAAATGGGTCATTTTAGAGCTAACTTGGATAAATTGGATCACTTGTAAGCTAACTAAGGTAAAATGAGTCATTTTAGAGCTAACTTAGGTAAAATGGATCGTTTATGAGCTAACTAAGCTAATTAGGCAATTTTTGACATAAGTAACCTAAGTACATATCGCTTTAGAGCTAACTTAGGTAGAATGGATGGTTTATGAGGTCAAGAAGCATATTAAGTCATTTTGGAGGAAAAGAAGCTAACTCTAGGTCACTATGGTAAGCATATTGGAGGAAATAAAGCTAAGTCTAGGTCTTTATGCATTTGTTAAGCAAAACACTAGAGAAACTTACCGTGATCAGCGAGGTGTACGAGCGGGTTGGCTCGCGCCGATAGTGGAGAAGGATCGTATGATGCTTTCGAGTTAAGCTGCACCAAAGATCATTTCCAATGTCTCGCATTATGACACTCAAATGTTAAGACTAGAAAGTAATGTCCATTCTAATTAAACTCACCGTGCTCCTGTGAGCAATCACGGCATCGCGAGCCGTCTGACCGACTTCTCGCACACGATCGCACATTTGGTTTTCACAACAGAGTCATACTAGTTAGTAATGAGACTCAAATGTTAAGACAGCAAGTAATCTGCAGAAGAAACTTACCACAAGGAGCTCAGACATGGCCCTTGCCTCGCATGTCATTCCGCGCCTCTCCTCCTCCAACATCTTTGTCGCCCTCTCCTCCAACTCCTGCTGCTCTCCGCCGCCTCCGCCAAAAGTTTCTCCGCTCTATCTCTCTCACTCAGATAGCAGCCTGCAACACCACTCACATGACCATTTGTAATCATTGATGGAAGCACACAATGTAATGGAGAAAGATAGCTGAGTAATTATAACTAACCTTGAAGGCGAGTTGACTGGCCGCTCAAAAGGCCTTATCTCAGAGCGGAGCTCGATCGGGCGCGCTTTGATCTCCGGAGAGTGCTAGGACAACGGATAAGTCCATCTCCCATGGCTATAGAGCCATGGGACCTCCCGCCACGAGATATCATCAGCAGCTCAGATCAATGGGACCTCGGCTGGATTAAAGTCCTCCCTTTCCTCGCCTTCCCTGATCTCTATATTGCACGAGCTTGTCGTGGGCGGAGATGTTGGTGAAGTTCTTTGATCATCGAGGTCGACGCAGAGAATGCCTTGACTTTCTTGTAAGAGCCAGCAGGGCCATGGCATACAGGTCGTACACCTCCGCACCTTATCCGCCTTTATTGTAGCGTGTCTGAAAGAGATAAACAAAGTAAATTAGTAATTAAAGGGCTAAAGCTAGCATGATGAATGAATTGCATGAATCATGAAGCAAACCACATACCCGGGGCCCGCCAGATCAAATAAGTTGAGCTGCCTTGGTGGTGTGGCACACCTTCCATTTGGGCACGCTTGTCCTGGCCTCGCTGTGGGAGGCCCGCCATTGTTTTGAGCACCACGCATTGACCAACACCTCCCAACAATCCATCCGATCCGCACACCATCTCTGAGGGGCCTAAGTTAGCAATAGAAACTTGAGCGCCACGGCTATGAATTACTAAATGAAGGAAGTAAGTACAAGGCATTAAGAATTACCTTCATGTACTGCTCCTCACTCAAGAACTTATCGTGGCACTCCTGCTTGGGCTTTTTGATACCACGCCTGCGAGTAGTCTCGAACAGCCTGCACCGAACCTCATGCCGAAGTTCAAGTAGGCGCTTGCACTCCTTGTCGATAACATCTGCCGCCTCCTCCTCGATCCCTCCTCACACCTGTAGAATGTCTGAATCAAATGAGACAATATTGATTAGTACAATTAATAACTAGCTAGTTCAAGATTTTTAATTGTGTAAAGGAGAAATTACCTGTAACTTTCGACACCACGCCTGCCTCGCCTTGCACAGACACCGCCGATAATCTCTGGGCGGGGCCGGGCAGCCAAGTAGTGCTCCCAACTCAATCCAACCTCCGAAGCCGACCTCACCAGGAAACGTGACAAACCCCGGAAGTTTTGCTTAATCAGAACTCCAAGGACAGAGTTGGGCCGGCGGACACTTTCATGGTGGTCCCAACCTCGCAAAGATGACCAGGCCAACGATTAGTTATTTGAAGAAACCTTAATGCGAAGGTACAAAAGATTAAATGCACTTACCTCTCCCCATCAGGGAAAATCAAACACCTCTGCTCGCTGGTCGCCGCACGGACGGGAGCCGTAGCACCACCGGTAGACGCTGCCCTCCTCCTCAATATCACCGCCCCTCGTCATCATCAAGATGGCCACTGGCTCCCCGATCATCAGATGGCCACTGCTCCTCAGATGACCCACCAGGTACCCCATCCAGACATGTGCTCCTCCGGGTCTCGTGGCCCAACTCTCATGGGTCAAGGCCCGCCGACCGGAGGATCGTGGGTCAAGGCCCGCCGACCCGAGGCTCGGGGTCAAGACCCGTGGACCGGAGGCTCATGGACCGAGTCCGTAGCCTCCTCCTCGACGAGTCCACCCTAGCAGTCACGTGCTCGGGTGAAACAGCTGGGGTGGCGGCGAGGAAGGCGCCAGAAGAGTCACCCTACCTCCTCTCCCGTGACCACGGCTCCACCTCCTCTCTTCTTTCTTACCCTGCCCCTCGCTGGGCACCGCAATGACGAAGAAGGGCCTGGTGGTGTCGACATATCGTCCAGAACGCCGGCGGAGAGGTGCGTAGTAATGGAAGACCTCGCAACACGCCCGACGAAGAAGGGGCTCAAGGCCCCCGACCAGCGCCCACCATCTTTCAACACCTGCCATGACAAAGAATACACAAAATTAGTACAACATAAAAAAAGTACCGACATGAATAATAATATGTATATCACTTAAGTGTATCATCATCAAGTACAACATAAAAAATTGAATACCGACACTACTAATAATCTCGATCCAGATCATCAATAAATGCATAATCATCATCACTATAATCAATGATGGGCTCACTATAATCATCATCATCACTATCATCACTATAATCATCATCATCACACCGACACACAACAATTAGATATATAATTCACCATGTATATATTCATCGCTTGATCTACTTTGTCAATTTTATTACGTCCATGCAACCTACACTCTACTAGGCAATCGACGAATTTATGCGCCGGATCCGGAGCAAAGCATATGCGCGGATCGGTGCTGTTTCGGGTCGGGGTTCGGGTGTCGGGTCGGTGTCGGGTGCCGTGGTCGGGTCGGAGTGTTGTTTCGGGTCGGGGTCGGGTGTCGGTCGGTGTCGGGTGTCGGGTCAGGGGTCGGTTGTCGGGTCGGGTGGGGGTCAGGTCAGCTAGGGGTCGGGTGTCGGGTGAGGCTCGGGTCGGGTGTCGGGTCGGGTCGGTCTCGGGTCGGGTGTCAGTCGGGTGCCGTGGTCGTTGTCGCGGTCGGGTGTCGATCGGGTCGCCTGTGGTCGGGTATCGGGTCGGGTTGGGGTCGGGTCGGGTCGGGTGGGGGTCGGGTCGGGTCTCGGGTCGGGTGCTGGGTCGGGTCCGGGTCCGGTCGGGTCGAAGTTTTTCCTCTTTTTCCTTTTCTTCTTCTTCCTTTCTTCCTTTTCCTTCTTCCTTCTTCTTCTTCTTCTTCTTCCTTTTCCTCCTTCCTCTCTCTTCTTCTTCTTCTTTTTCTTCTTCTTCCTTCTTCTTCCTCTTCTTCCTTTTCCTCTTCTTCTCCTCTTTTTTTTCTTCTTCTTCTTTCCTAAACCTAAACCTAAACCAAAAACTAAACCTAAATCTAAAACTAAAACTAAAACTAAATCTAAATCTAAACTAAACATAAACCTAAAACTAAAAAACAGAAAAAAGGAAAACACTAAATCTAAACCTAAAACTAAACTAAAACTAAACTAAAACAAAACCTAAAACTAAACCTAAGACTAAAACTAAAACTAAAACTAAATCTAAACTAAACATAAACCTGAACTAAAAAATAGAAAAATAGAAAAAGAGAGGAGGTAGAGCTCACCAAGGCAGGGCTGTGGAGGAGGTGGCTGAGGAGGGGGCGGGCGGCGGCGCTGGGCGGCAAGTGGCGACGGGCCGGGCGGGCGGGCGCAAGGGCAAGGCCGGGGCAAGGCGGCGGGCGCCGAGACGGCAGGGCGGGGGGCGACGGGCAGGGCGGCGGTGGGCGCCGGTTGGGCGCGGAGGCTGAGCGGGCGGGGGCGGGGGCGAGGTGGCGAGACGGGCAGGGGGCGACGGGCAAGTGGCACCGGGCGGGGGCCGGTTGGCGGGTGGGGGCGACGGGCGGTGGAGAGTGGTGGGGGGCGGCAGGTGAAGAGGGAGAGAAACAGAGAGAGGGCGGGTGGGCGCGCCATTAGGTGAGTTAAATCTTGTCGTCTGTCTTCGTGTTGCCCGCTAGCGGACGACAAAGAGGTGGGGCGGTTATTTTTAAACGGGCGGTGGGTGGGGGCCACCTCTCTTGCCGTCACCGGGACGGAAAGAAATGGCGATGGCAAAGAGCTTTGTCGCTCGCCATTTCTTTGCCGCTGGTTTTTTCGTCGCCGATGGCAAGAGTTTTTTGCCGTTCGCCAGCGGACGGCAAAGATGTGGCGATGGCAAAGTAGCTGATTCCAGAGTGGTAGATGCGAATCTTTTCGGTCACTTGTCATGGACGTGATGCCTATATACATGATCATACCTAGATATAGTCATAACTATGCTCAATTTCGCCAATTGCTCAACAGTAATTTGTTCACCCACCGTAGAATATTTATGCTCTTGAGAGAAGCCACTAGTGAAACCTATGGCCCCGGGTCTATTCTCACCATATCAATCTCCATCACGCTTATACTTGCTTTGTTTTTACTTTGCCTTTATTTTTACTTTGCATCTATATACCAAAAATACCAAAATATTATCTCTATCAGATCTCACTCTCATAAGTGACCGTGAAGGGATTGACAACCCCTAATCGCGTTGGTTGCGTAGTAGCTATCGCTTTGTGCAGGTACGAGGGACCCGTGCGGGCCTCCTATGGATTGATACCTTGGTTCTCAAAACTGAGGGAAATACTTACACTACTGTGCTGCATCATCCTCTCCTCTTCGGGAAAACCAACGCAAGCTCAAGACGAGTAAGCACCAAGTCGCTGGTCTGCCTCCACACACCTCAAGTAGCAAACCTCGGCCCTCCTCTCCAAATGAGCAGATCTGATCCTCAACATCTTTTGACAGTGAAATTTTGTTGCAATTTCTATGTTTTTTGTATTGCTACATGAATGGTAACATCGCTTGGAATCTCTACTACCACAACACCATCATCATAAAACGAGTTTGATTAGGTAGGGCAGATCCTTTGATTTTGTTCTTTCTTGTAGTTTTGCTCCTTTGTGTGCATCTCTCAATCCCCAATGTCTTGTGCATAGGTACTTCATACTACTTGGTAGGTTGTGGTTGGCCACAAAACTAGTATCAACGTGCACCAGACAAGATGCTTCTCTCATGGATCTAGTGAAACTCCTTAGTTATGTTTTTGTTTAAAATAATGCAATGCCAGAGATTTCTAGGATTTCGTAGTGTACTGTATATAAGCGTGTACTGTTGATCCTTGTACTATAAATGAGCGGTCTCTTTGATGCCTGGAGTGCACTACAATTTGAGAGTACTGACACTAGTCGGTAAGTTTCCACTCCTACTTATGTTTTTTTCGAGAATCTACGCTCCTACTTATGTGGTAGAGAAACTCCAGCAATTATGTGCCAACGATGCACGCTGAACACACGCAGACTGGGCTTTTAATAGCACAAAAAGTTGTTTTGCAACAATGATAGTAGTAGTAGAATAGAAACGAGTACATGACATCTAAAGCCCAACGAGTTGATAAACATCATCAATACTCCAAACTGCAGAGGAAAATCAGCGCCCGTAAACCGCACTCCATGCTGCTAATTGTCATAAGTACATTAAAAAACAAGTATAAGACCAACATCTAGAGATGCTAGCATGGATATACATGTTGTTGATTGTCATAAGTACATGTTGCCAATTGTCATATTCAGAGAAGTACTCTATATTTTAAACGCCAACCATAACCAATAGCTAGAAGTTTATTTGCTTCCATCAGAATTCATATTCAGGAAAGTGCTCCGTATTTGAGTGGAAGAACAAATTTTAAACTGAATTTTGTGGTGTAGCCAAACTAAATTGATGATAACTTTTGTTGCCTAGAAACAGAGGTAGTTTACATATTGTCTAGAAGGGTGAATGCCATGAATTCAACTAGTAGTAAGTAATGGAAGTAACTACATTGCCTACTGCTTTACCGCATTTATGTTCAGTTGTATGTTCGCTTGAACACTGCTGTAAATGGCTTCATCAAGACATGTCTAATTGCATTGCCTTCTGTTTTTACTGCATTTATCGGGGTACCTAACCATTCTTGCAGAGTTCCCTGTGTCAGCTAAAACTCATAAATACTTCTTAGAATTTTCTAGCAAAGTCTTGGTCCTGTATTGCTGGTGTTTGTTTATGTTCGTAGTTTACATGTGTAGTGTAGTGTAGTGTAGTGTAGTGTAGTGTAGTGTAGTGAGCTTGTTATAATGTAATGAGGTCTGAACCATTGCACGATGTAGTGTAGTGTAGTGAGCTCTCAACCATGTTCAAGTTGAGTACTTCAAGTTTATCGAACCGATTCATTTTTGTGGAAGGCAGCTAGCTACTTGGACTACTTGCTTCTATTAGATCTGGAATGGAAGCTCACATAAGTTGAGCTGATTTTGTCCGTATGAAAGCAGAGGACTATGGTATGTGGCCTTTTCATCCATATGAAAGTAGAGGCACATTGTGGTGCTAGTTTGTTGGGTTTTGTCTCCCACCATCGTGTCGTGATGATTTTGCAGTACCCCGAGAGGTTTTTGAGCTTGCCGGAATGTCGATTAACTTCCGCTCCGCAATACGGGTACTGATATGTCCTATTTTCAGCAAAGGTCATGCTGAAATTTTCCGTGAATTTTAGCATGACTTTGCTAAAATAGGACATATGGGGTACTTATACTAATGCATGGGCCGGGTATCTTAGTACTTAATTAAGTAGGATCAACTCGCCCTTTATTCTTGCTGCATTAAACCATAGTTGGCAATAGAGTCAAGTGATTAGGCCCAACTTAGAATTCTCCTTCCTTTTCTTGATAGGGTATATTATTAGAAGATACCTCATATATCAGCCAACCTAGGGTGCCTCGCATCGATAAACCCTAAATGATGAAAACTTAACTTAGCATTTAGGGTGCCTCAAAGATCGACAAACTCTAAATTATAAAACCTTGGCTTTTAGGTTCCTCGTGTCGATAAAAACTTAATGATGAAAGCTTAGGATTTTATGGTGCCTCGCCGATAAACCCTAAATGATAAAAGCTTAGCTTTAGGATGCCTCGTGTCGACAAACCCTAAATGATGAGACCATGATCTTGTTCCTTGATAATAACCAACTTTTCGACCAACCTTTTTCCTATTTAGAGCGTAAACATGGCCCACAACGATGAGGCCGGCGGTTCGGCAAGCACTTCGAGCTGTCCCAGAGATGGAGGAAGAACTCACCGCTATGAGGACGCCGCGAAAGACACCGATCCCGACTACACAACCCCTAGTGGCGCTGGGATGACACCAATGATGGTGCCACGAGGATGCCACCACCGATGATGGCAGCGCATTTACGATGGTAGCCAACCAAGAGGCAACGGAAGGACCGTGCCCGAACGTGTTCGATAACCGCCAAGGAGGAATTTACTGAAGTGAACTCCGACGGGCAACCAAAGGCACCCAAAGAATTAGTCAAGGGGTACTCGGTTCAGCTCGGGTTCATTCTTCGAAGCACCGTCTCGATCAACACCGAGAACCTAAGGCATAAGGACCGAGGGAATTTATGTAGCCTCCTCTTCACGGTTGCACGAACGATACAAGTTCCCCGCTGACTTTGCAAACACACGCCTCGTGGAATAAAGTGAATAGTGCCGCCCTCACGAGGATGAGCACGACCCTGTCTACTTGGAGAATCATGGTGAAGAAAATGAGTGACAAAGGTGATAGTTATGAGAAGATCAAGGCGAAAAATCCTTCGATCAGCGTAAAATGACTACAAGGAGTTCAAGATCAAGTGGGAGAGCAGCAGCCTTAGAATCAAGTCATGGGGGAAAGAAATATGGAGTTCATCTTAGGGGTCCACCAACTCGGTCCCGACGACACAGAGTGGCGGAGCCTATATGGGACAAGGAGGACACGGAGCGCAGCCGAGCAAGGCCTACCGCCTGGTTTCAAGAAATACCGTGACAAGGCACCAGAACTATGTCGAGCCCGCACAAGGAGGACCCGTAACAAAGGAGCTTACCATGGATCCAAAGACCAAGGCGCTTGAGCGTGTTCTCGTAAGGAATACACCCTCGCTAATTAGCTCCATATGGTTGCATACCAATTAATGAAGACAAATTTCTAAATGGTTCACATTCCTTCCAAGGATACCGAAAGCAGAAGCTGGTCGTTTTAGAGCTCCCTTGGGACATCACTCTAAATAGGGCGTTGAACGTAATGAAAACAAGGATAAGCTCAGAAGTCGCCGCCGGTTGGTCGGTGTCCGACAAAGGCTTGTCCACAAAATGGTCGCTATACTATACCGCTGGTGGGCTTAACGGAGAGAAAGACCAGCTCGAAAGCCGCCGCGCTGTGTTCAAGAACTAGAGGCACAAGTGGCACGGATTCCAGAGATTGTCCTAGAGCAAGTGCAACAACAACTGGGAACGACGCAAACCGCCATTGTGCCTACCTTGATTCAGGGTCGACAACGGGATTGCGGGTGGCCAACAGGGCCGCCCCAGCTCCCAGCCTTCACAGCCAAGAACTCGCGACAACGCGCAGCAGCGCCATTGGTGTCTCCGGCGAGGCGGTATTGGTGTCTCTGCACCGCACGGCATTGGAGCTTAATGCACCGGTGTACGCCGCCGCACCTCGGCAGCAAGCGCCCCTCCGTTGTTGCACGCCACCGCTGGCGGTGCATCGACATTAGCCGAGCTCGACGCCATCACGGTAACTAAGCCTCTCGCCGATGACTTCATCTCTTGTTTTGATCGGCATCCTCGACGCCTTACATGTTTTCGCTGTGGCGCCACCGACGCTCCATGCACTCTCCTCGCACTTCATGGGCGGCGAAGTTGTTCAATGTCGCCAAGGGCAGAATCGCTCAACCGGCAACCCTGTTCCACGGTAATCCGATGCCACCCACCGTATAGGGTTGAACTGGTTCGGTGCTGCCAGGCCGCGACGAGTTGTTACCTCCGATTTGACCCATCGGGCCGACGAAGATGATGTGATGACCCTCGCCGCCGCGTAAGCTGGCCCTCGCTGGCCAAGAGCCGATTCGCTAGGGCGGGGACACCATCCCACGCAAACAACACCACCAGTCCGTGCGGGTGCAAGCCGCGGCAAGACCGCTGCAACGCTACTGCATATGCGGGACATCCCTATGGCATGTGATCCGGACATGCATATGGAACATGATCCGGACAACGATGACAATGACGACGGTACATTTACCAACGCCGATAAGTACTTTGCCAACATGGGTACAAGGATGAATTTTGGGCCTCCTTCTCAAGAACCCAACCTCGAAAAAGACGCACCGCGATCTAGCTGGTACCGCTGAGAAACCCAATTGCAACAGCGCCGTCCCGCATTCAGTTCTCAGAGACGCCCAGCTGCCGCTTTCACCGAGCCTCGATAGCCGAGGTGCGTAAATATTATCAGCCCCAACATAATCAAGAAGGCGGTCTCTCGAGCGTAACTCGATCCCATTATAGCAGATGAAGAAGAAGGGACGGAAAAGAAAGAATAACAAGAGCGGTGCGAAGCTAGCCGCACCGAGTACGATCCGCGCTCAGACGGGCCACCTTCACCTAAGGATATCTCAAGGAGGGTGCATGTGGCGGTAGGGCGATGCTACCACTAATCTGCTCAATGCTGCAACCGTGCTATGCGGAGTCTTCATGAAAGTGTTCTTCTTGGAGAAGTGGCGCCTCTCCCGGAATGATGTGGCATACCCGGTTTTTGTGGCCAAGGTGCCAGAGGGCAAGGGCTTTGTGGATAGCGCCATCGGGGGTACGATCGTCCTGTAGTTTGATGACATCGCTATGTTTAACTACACCTTCGCTCGGTTGTTTCCGCGAGTATGGAGATGCGGATCATTAGAGACAAGACCCTGACATCGTGATAGTCGAATTCTTCTACATGCGTACAAGATATTGGGCAGCGCTGGGAACGATAAGTCGCGAGTTCACACCTCAAGGCATCATTTTGGCAAACACAGATAAGGATAACTTCCTCGCCCTTACTTTCCTAGTAAGTCATCCCTCACCGCCTGAATATATGATTTCTTAGATTTCGATCTTTCTTTTTTTTCCTAACATTCCATGTTTTGTGCAAGGACACATTGCACACTCATCCTCTTAAGCCCGAAATATTCCATGGCCAATGATTTCAATTCGGACCGTGAGACGAAGATAGACTACACAAATATCAAGAAAGTTCTTGATGATGCTCTCCTGCCACGCCAGATCTGGAGGCACCTTCAAGAGGCCAGTTCAGAGGTACAGCAAGCGATGTTCACCCACAATATGATGTTCCCGCTCAAGCAAATCACCGGGCGGTCGAAGGATGCCTACTACGCCCCATCACATGCGGCGATCGACGACCATAATCACCTTCGCTACCAAATAATCTCAAAGATTGGGCCACACGCTTGTCGGCATCCAGACGCGACATCGACAAGAATTCTTTCGATCCAAATGAGTTTATGGAAATCATCCATCAAGATGTCCTTCGCACTGGGCAGTTCTACCTCAGATCTCAACCGTCCAACAAAGGAGATAGAAACAACGCTACAAATGCAGGCGACAACGCCTCACGATTTCATGAGCATCACGAAGACGGCGGTTTCATCCATGCTCGTGTCCCCGAGTTGAGTCGAAAGTAGTGATGCTATGTAGTTCTGAAATGTCGATTGGCTCATGTTGTAATATTAAACTTTAATGAACTTGTATGTCTCTTTGGTTTGGACAATGCTCAACTTATATGTAATCGATGCTATTTATTAGTAGGACCATGAATCATGCTATTAATGTGTTGCTTTTCTCTTCCAATCCTTTTGTTGCATACTTATATATTGCCTATGTATTGTCTCAGAATTGTTACTAACGCTTTGTTTGGCTAGTGCATAGAGATGCCGCCATATGTCGTATAAGGGTAAGGTTCCTGAGTCTGCGACGATCGGGAGGAGTGTCAAGACAGTTCACCATTTCAGCGGTAATAAAGAAGGGTACACCACTAGGGCGGAGGCGAAAGTTAGATACGCCAGACTATCTAGCGGAGAGAGGAGGGAGCGTTGGAGGAACCGGATGAAGACCAGTTTCATCGCGATTATGCTCATCGTGATGACCGCACTCTCTTCTATGTAGTCGTAGTTTAGATGATCGACATCGACTTGTAATGTGAAGACAAACTCGCTACTCGCGGTTTTGAGACTTGTAATGTTCTAATTTTGTTCGGTATTTTAAATTCGAGACTAATATGATGAATTGTATTCGGAGACTAATCTTCTATTGTATTCGATAAATCTCCTGCTTATATGTTGTGCTCTCTATATTCTGTGCATTAATATGTTTTGTAACCTGTGCAAATATCGAAAAGAAAAATAATCCCTGATATTCATGCTAATGGTGCACCACTCAGCACTTTAGTGGCGCATCAAGAAAGACACTAGTGGCGCACTGCCTACTAGTGCGCCATTAGTAAGCCGAGCACATGGTAAATATGGCCCTCGGGTGGCATACTAATGGCGACTGTAATATACTAATGGCATGATCGCTGTGCACCATTAGTAAAAATTTAATGGTGGAAAGTTAGTGGCGCACCTGTAGTGCACCATTAGTAGGCAAAACAGGTGCGCCACTAGCAGGCCTTTTCCTAGTAGTGCACCTCCTCTAGATATCCTTAGGTCAAGGTGTCCCATCCTAACACGGATCGATTTCTGCTGGCTGGCTCGCACCGCCTCTTGTTATTCTTTCGCTTGCCCCTTTTCTTCATCTCGCTGTAATGGGATCGAGTCCTCCTCGAGACCACCTTCTTGAGTGTGTTGGGGCTGATATTTTTCGCACCTCAGCTATCCGAGGCTCGTGAAGGTGGCAGCCGGAGGCGCCTCTCGAGAACTGAACGCCTATTTATGCCTATTGCAATTGAGTTTCTCCGCGTACCACTAGATCACGATCGCCTTTTTTCAGGGTTGGGTTCTTGAGAAGGAGGCCCAAGAATTCATCACCGACACCTATTCGCAAAGTACTTATCGACGTTGGTAAATGTACCGCCGTCGTTGTCGCCGTTGTCCGGATCCTGTCCCATATGCATGTCCGGATCCTGTGCTATAGGGATGTCCGCATGTCCGTAGCATTGCGCGGTCTTGTTATGGCTTACGCCAAAGACGATCAAGCGGTGTTGTCTGCTGGGTGGTGTTTGTCACAGCCCTGCATCAGCCCTAGCTTGATTTTCTTGCATCCATGCATCATGTCTAAATCTCCTTTAAATTTGAATTGGGGAATTGAGAGCCTCAGAATCATTTAAAATAAATGATCAACATTAAAAATTGCTTCAAATGTTTCCAAGGAAATGTTCTTTTTAGCTTTTAAAAATTATTGGCAAGAATAAAATTCAAACCAATAATTTTGGAGGATCAAACATTTTATTTTGGGCCTTTGAATTAATTCAATAACTATTTGCATTGGAAATATATTTTATATATACTTAATATATGTCCAATACCTGGGATATTTTATGTGGTCTGCACACTTTAGTTCCAGCCACATAATTATCTTCAGGATTTTATAAAATGGTTTAGTATTTTACTAAACTAAAACAGAGGCAAACAAAATAGAAAACAGAAAATAGAAATGGAATTAAAAGGAGAGAGCTCACCGCCGCCACTCACAAGAGCCCAACCGCCCAGCCTTTTCCTCTCGCTGCCTGGCCCGGCCAGGCTCCAGCCCACCAACCGCCACGCCATTGTCGCTTACCTTCGCCAAGAGGCAGAGGAGGACACGGCGATCACCACCGAGCTCGCCACCTCCTCCCTCCTAGCCTGCTCTCGGCTCCCACTGACGCCTGGAGACGCCACGCGCCCCCCGAACCCCTCGCCTCTTTTCCTCTCCCTGACCCCATTTCTCCTCGCTTCCTCTCTTCGCCTCGACTGAAGGCCACAGCGCCTCATGCCCTCAAGGCCACCGCCACCTCTCTCCTCCCCGACATGCCCACGAGCCCGGCCGACCTCCTCTTCTCCCCACCGAGCCGCTACCGCCAGACGCCAAGCACCTCCCCGACCTTCATCCTCGGTCGCTGGAGATTTATCGCCGCCTCTGCTTGTTCGCCCTCCCCGAGCCCAAGACCACCTCATGAACCGCTGTGAGCTCCTGCGCCGCCTCTTCCCCGACTCGCTCTCCTCTAGCCACCGATTCCATCATGTCAAGCTCCGCCAGCTCGTCAGCCGCCGGCGTGGCTAGAGCCCCAAGGCTCGGGCCAACCCCACCTCCGGGCTCACTGCGCAGACTGTGAACCCGCAGCCTCCGCTTCCCTCTAGTGCGCCGAAGCCGAGCCCGAAGCCGCCTGAGCTCCGGCCCGCTAAACACGCCACAGGCCGATTCCACCACCCCACCACTACCAACCCCACTAAGAGCTTCGGCCTCCCTCAGCTCCTCCTAGATGCTCTTCAAGGGCCATTTGGTCGTTTAACAGCAAAATTACTTGCGCTGCCTGGCTCGCTCACGGCTAAACGCCGGGCAGCCGACGTGATTTTGACTCCTCGGTGGGCCCTGCTGACTCTCCCGAGTCAATGATGTGGGCCCAGCCCTGCTTAATAACTAGGTTTAGTTTTAATTAAAATCTAATTGTTAATTACTCGACACGTGGACCCACCGCCAGCTTGACCTGGACCGCCCCAGGCTTGACTTGTCGACGCTACCTCCGTTATGCGCCGATTTAATAATGATTTCTGGAATTATTTTAATTCAGGAATTTCGTGAAATACCCCAAACTTCTAAAAATCATATAAATTCAACCGAACTCGGATGGAAATAATTTATATATGAAAATGATCAGAAAAATATGAAGAATCTGTTTATGCCATGATCATGCATGTTTGAACAAGTTAACCTTACTGAATAGGATGAATCATGATTAGGGTAACTTATCAACTAGCATTTGGAGTTGGAGTTCAACCTTGTTTGAATTCCACTTCAACTAACTTGGATTATTATTGCATTAGGTGAATTCAGTACCTTAATATGACATGTCATTCATGTGAATGTGCATTGCATTGATTGTGCTCTTCTGGTTGCTGGTAATTGTCCCTCCCTAGAGACGATGTACCGACGATGAGTTCGATGACACCGATGAAGAACTATATTATCTTCGGTGCTGTGCAAGCAAAACCCCTTGTTCATTCCGATACAATCCTACTCTCTTGCTCCTGCTCTATTTTACTGCATTAGGACAACAACGAATCATGTGTTACTTGTCATGTAGCTGAACCCCTTATCCTCTCTGATGACCTGTCATTCCACAAAGAATTAGATGAAACCCACTAGCATGAGTAGGAGTTGTTTGAGCCATGTTGTGCCTACTCATTTATGCTTGTTGTCATGCCTGCTACTGCTTAGAGTTGAGTCAGGTCTGATTCATCGGGAATGAATTGGAATGGTTGTGTGAACATGTCCTATTGTGTGTGAGCTAAGTGTGTGAACACGATTTGGTAAAGGTAGCGTGAGAGGCCATGTAGGAGTACATGGTGGGTTGTCTCATTGAAACCGCCCTCGTGAACTGAGTTCTGTGTTTGTGATCCATGAAACAGTTACTACCACGCATTGGGATCCTTAATTGACCCTCTCGGCTTCTTAACCACCCTTGTCCTCATCCGGAGTTGCAAGTAGTTTCGTGTTTGTAGCATGTCAGGGCCGCACGCAACGCTGACCTTAGGGGTGGGTTGTGTTGCGGTAGGCACTGTGGGTCGTGTACCGAAAGTGCCCGCTTGGTATCTCGAACCCTGCACACATCGCTCGGGGCTGTATGGGAAACCTCGCCGACTCATGGATGGAACCCGAATAGGCGATAAACCCGGACTAGGGACTTGAGGTTTAGGTAGGCCGTGGCCGACACCCACGCTGGCTTCCGCTTGAAGGTTGCCGAGTACATGTCGTAAACGGCGTAAGTGGTGAGAGCGTGTGAAGAAGTACACCCCGCAGGTTTTAATATGATCTATTCAATAGCCGTGTCCACGGAGAAGGACTTCTGCTTGCCTATATCAGTTCATAGACAAGTGAAAGTGGATACCCTAAAATGCGCAAGATAAGCGTGAGTGCTATGGATGGCGCTTCTCGAGGGAGACGGGAGCGGTCCATAGTGGTGTATTGATATGGTGAATATGTGGACTCGTGTAGCGCACCTCAAAAGAGTTACTTGCAATGTAGTTCAGATAGCCACCGAGTCAAAGCTGGCTTGCTGCAACAAACTCCACCACCCCTTTTGATAATGATGCATATGTAGTTAGTTCTGATAAGTCTTGCTGAGTACAATTGTACTCACGCTTGCTTATTTTATGTTTTGCAGAGACGCTACCTCGCTAGTAGTTCCACGTGGACTTCGACGCTTAGCTTGTTACCTCAGCTACGATCTTAGCCTCGCAGATCTCGTAGATAGTCGCTTCAAATTTTTTTCATTTATAGTTGTCTGTACTGTACATGATTAGCTTCCGCTTGTGCTTTGACTTGTATGTTCTCGAAAAGGGTCATGAGACCCATGTTTGTAATATCTCGCCCCTGAGCCTAATGAATAATATCTGAGTCGAGAGTTATGTTGTGATGCCATGTTGTATCTACGCATATCAAGTATAATGTATGTATGTTTGAAATGCTTGGTATGTGTGGGATCCGACAAACTAGTTGTTTATCCTTGGCAGCCTCTCATATGGGGAAATGTAGCCTCGTGCTTCGAAAGCGATAGTAGTCCGCTACAGCCCGGTTCACCGAGTCCTCGCTAGCCCAAAGACTACCGCTTGGACACTTGACTGGCCGGCATGTGTTTCACTTCGTCCTTATGTCTGTTCTTCGGGAAATGTCATGCGTGATATTCGAGTCCTGCCTAGCCTGCTACAGCCCTCGGATACCGAGTCCTCATAGCCCAAAGCTACAGCCCGAATATATACGCTGATGACCGATATGCTCGATGTGATTCATGTATGCCTGTTCCTATAGGTTAGCGCCGCCATGGTTCACGACTCAGCCATGTCGGCCCGGTTCTTTGCCATATGGATGCTAGCGACACTATCATATACGGAGCCAAAAGACGCAAACGGTCCCGGACATGGTAAGGCGACACCTGGGGAATACCGCATATGAGGCCGCAAAAGTGATATGATGTGTTACATGCTAGATCGGTGTGACTTAGGATCGGGTCCCGATAGCGCTGGTATCGTGAGCCCCGACTGCCAGAGGGATTACCAAGCCAAACCGGTCGGTTGTGTCTATAAATGCTTTAGTTATGTAAGGGAATTGATTGTGGAGGAACGAAGGCTCTTTTTTACTCCTTATACCTCATGGCCTTCTGATCTCGAGTCATCCTCTTCTTCTCTACGGGGTTTAAGAACTAGGCTTCATCTATCTATTAGGATGACGTGTTACTAATCCATAGACTTATAAGATTGTTGGTTTTAATCCCTCAGCCAGTTCCTACTACTCCTCGTGATGATAACCATGATCTCAGAATCTTGTTATGATGTTGTTGAGTGGTTATGCCACCATTCTTGCAGGATGTCTCAAATCATTTTGAGCATTTACAGCCGTTATGCTGTCCGAGTCATCCTGTGCCTCTAAATAGTCCGATGCATTTGCAAATTCTTTCCTTTCGCTCCTCGATGACCTTTTGGTCGAATAAGCACACCAATCGGTAAGTTGAGGTACTGTTGCCTCGATATATATGTTGAACTATTATTATGACCCTAGGTGTTTAGGAAGTCACCTAGCAATTTAGCAATGCTTTTGTATCCCCAAAGGTGATGATTCCGCCATCCTTTCGAAAGCATCCTGTGGATGCCATTTAGTAGTAGGCATTCTACTCCTCGGTTTCGAACCCGAGGTTCACCCTTACTTCATGTTGTTAGTATTTGCTAGTGCCTTTAGGATATTAGTAACCGCTATGATAGTCCTCAAGTCCGTGGTATTCTCCTTCTTCCAAATACCATGAACTAGTTATGGCAGCAGTTCTTTGAACCAAAACATCACAATAAGAGTGCTCTTGAGGAGTACTCCATTCATAATTGTGAATCTGCCAATTCTACCTTTTCTCATGGGTTATCCGAAGAAATGTTGAGCTTCGCTCGACATACTAACCTGTGCATCCACAACTCAGTAAAATTATATGTTCCTTCGAGTTGTTCTCTTCGGCTTGCATTCCACCTTCGCTTCATCAATTGATAGTCGAGTAGTCGTGCTTCGCCCTCATCGATGCATTTTATCCTTGTGGTCCGCCAAGCCATTCTATTCCGGAATGACTAGGAGAAACAAACTCCAAAGACCTCATCCATTTCTAGGATTGGATCAAAGTAGTTGTATCCCGCAGATCAAAATGCCAATTCAGCTTTTGATTCTGTTCTACCTCAAGTATTGCCATCTTATGTCAAGAATGTCATGGAATTGCACAACCTCCTAGGAATTCTTGATGCAAAGATACTTCACCATCATTGTTCATTTCTGGTTCCTGTTGATGCAACCGAAAGTCCGACAAGTGAATTGTGATGTGAAATCAATACCCCGAGCAACTTGTTGCTTGGTAGTGAATGGACAATATTCTCT
>JAHIAM010006254.1:0-51405 GCA_021605205.1 Aegilops longissima | reverse complement strand
AATGGAAGCACCGCCACTCTCAGAAGCCCGCAAGCTCCCCAAGACCCTGCATGGAGAGGGCTGGCCATAACGCCTGGATGACGCCGCCATAGCCCTGCCAACTCGCTCGATCAGCTTGCAACAATTGAAGTTGATCACCCGCTGTTACGGCATCTTCCGCAGGCGACTCTGTGAGCATACCTACGCACATATTCTCGTCAATTGATTTCCTCGCCAACTCTTCTTTTCAAAGGAGTTCGATCAAGCACTTATTATATATGCCGCGACGAAGTCACCGATTCTCCTTAACGGAGCCCGACAGCCGCCCGAACGCTTTTCAGCTCTTTTCTCCAAGCTGGGCATGGGCATCCCGAGCTTGTTCTTTCATGCTGCACCTTATGCAGCACCTCTCGCCGCCTTTAGTTGGCGCAGGTTCTTGCTCTGTCCGGATCTTGTCCGCAGCACTCAAGCAACGCTTTTTTAGACTTGCCCAAGGCCAAATGCTACTTATCCTTCTAAAATAATGCTACTGTGAGAGGTCCTGCGCTTTCCTCCTGCGCTGCATAACGCGCCTCAAGTTGGGCCTTGCACTTTGCAGCCCCGAGACAGTTGGGTATTCTTCTCTGTAAGATCCTCAGATTTCATATGATCCTTAAATCGTTAATATAACTACTTTAAGTCTCTGGGCTACCGGCATATACAACCGTTAAAATCTCTTACCAGATGTCTTTACATACTGCCTCGTGGCTCGTAAAACTATCTTGAGCGGCACGAAGGTGCTGGCCCCGTGTTAAAGGCATTCAACGCCTCGGGAGAAGCACGCCACACGAATACTCGTCCGCGGGCGCTGGTGATTCAGAGCACTCTCTGTTAGAACGCTATGAAAATTAAAATTTTCCTACGGTTTCACCAAGATCCATCTATGAGTTCATCTAAGCAACGAGTCATGGAGATGCATCTACATACCACTTTGTAGATCGCGAGCGAAGCGCTCAAAAGAACGGGGTTGAGGTAGTTGTACACGCCGTGATCCAATCACCGGAGATCCTAGCGCCGAACGGACGGCACCTCCGCTGCTCAACACACGACGGTCAGCGGACGCCTCCTCCTTCTTGATCCAGCAAGGGGAAGGAGAGGTTGATGAAGATCCAGCAGCACGACGGCGTGGTGGTGGATGCAGCAGGATCCGCAGGCTTCGCCAAGCGCCTCATGGAGGAGGAGGTGTAGCAAGGGGAAGGAGGTGCCAAGATGCGGGTCTTGCTGCCCTTCCTCCCTCCACTATATATAGGCTAGGGGGCGATGCCCCTGGAGATCCCATCTAGATGGGGGGGCGGCGGCCCCGGGCAACGCCCCTTAGGGTTTCCAACCAGGGGGCGATGCCCCCTGGGGCAACGGCCCCTAGGGTTTCCAACTGTGGAGGCGATGCCCCTGGGGCAACGGTCCCCCAACCCTAGGCGCCTTGGGCCCTTGGTGGGGCGACTAGCCCACCAGGCTGGTTCCCACGCCACTTCAGCCCATGGGCCCTCCGGATAGGTGGCTCCCACTCGGTGGACCTCGGATCTTTTCGTGGTCCCAGACAATACCGTGACCCCCAAAACTTTCCCTGGGTCAAACTGACTTCCTATATAAAAATTACCTCCGACCATTCCGAACTCCTCGTGACGTCCGGGATCTCATCCGGACTCAACAACTTTCGGGTTACTGCATACTAATATCTCTACAACCCTAGCGCCACCGAACCTTATGTGTAGACCCTACGGTTCGGGAGATATGCGATATGACCGAGATGCCTCTCCGGTCAATAACCAACAGCGGATCTGGATACCCATGTTGGTTCTACATACCTCGATGATCTCATCGGATGAACCACGATGTCGAGGATTCAATCAAACCTCAGATACAATTCCCTTTGTCAATCGGTATGTTACTTGCCCGAGACTCGATCGCTGGTATCCCAATACCTTGTTCGGTCTCGCTATCGCAAGTCACTTTACTGCATCAGTAATGCATGATCCCGTGACTAACCACTTAGTCATTTTGAGCTCATTATGATGATGCATTACCGAAAGGGGCCCAGAGATACCTCTCCGCTACACGGAGTGACAAATCCCAGCCTCGATCCGTCAACCCAATGACACTTTCGAGATACCAGTAGTGCACCTTTATAGTCACCCAGCTTACGCCAGGACGCTTTGGTACACCCAAAGCACTCTTACGGTATCCGGAGTTACACGATCTCATGGTCTAAGGAAGAGATACTTGACATTGGAAAAGCTCTAGCAAAACGAACTACACGATCTTGTGCTATGCTTAGGATTGGTATTGTCCATCACATCATTCTCCTAATGATGTGATCCCGCTGTCAATGACATCCAATGTCCATAGTCAGAAACCATGACTATCTGCTGATCAACGAGCTAGTCAACTAGAGGCTCACTAGGACATGTTATGGTCTATGTATTCACACGTATCACGATTTCCTGGATAATACAGCTTATAGCATGAATAAAAGACAATCATCATGAACAAAGAAATATAATAATAACACTTTTATTATTGCCTCTAGGGCATATTTCCAACAGTCTCCCACTTGCACTAGAGTCAATAATCTAGTTACATTGTGATGAACCAAACACCCATAGAGTTCTCGTGTTGATCATGTTTTGCTCATGAGAGAGAAGTTTAGTCAACGGATCCGCGACATTCAGATCCGTATGTACTTTGCAATTTCTATGTCTCCATCCTCGAACTTTTTCACGGATGGAGTTGAAGCGACGCTTGATGTGCTCGGTCTTCTTGTGAAACCTGGCCCTTGGCAAGTGCAATAGCTCCAGTGTTGTCACGTAAGAGTTTGATCGGCCCCGACGCATTGGGTATGACTCCTAGGTCGGTGATGAACTCCTTCACCCAAATTTCTTCATGCGCTGCCTCCGAGGCTGCCATGTACTCCGCTTCACATGTAGATCCCGCCACGACGCTTCGCTTGCAGCTGCACCAGCCATCGCTTCCACCATTCAACATATACACGATCCGCTTTGTGACTTAGAGTCATCCAGATCTGCGGTCGAAGCTAGAATCGACGAACCTGCTACGACGAGCTCTTCCTCACCTCCATAAACGAGAAACATGTCCTTTGTCCTTTTCAGTACTTCAGATATTCTTGACCGCTGTCCAGTTGTTCCTTGCCGGATTACTTTGGTACCTTCCTACCAAACTTACGGCAAGGTTTACATCAGGTCTCGTACACAAGATGGCATGCATAATAGATCATATGGCTGAGGCATAGGGATGACACTCATCTCTTCTTTATCTTTTGTCGTGGTCGGGCATTGAGCTGAGCTCAATCTCACACCTTGCAACACAGCAAGAACCCTTCTTGACTGATCCATTTTGAACTTCTTCAAAATCTTATCAAGGTATGTGCTTTGTGAAAGACCTATGAGGCGCCTCGATCTATCTCTATAGATCTTGATGCCTAATATATAAGCAGCTTCTCCAAGGTCCTTCATTGAAAAACACTTATTCAAGTAGGCCTTAATGTTGTCCAAGAATTCTATATCATTTCCCATCGAAGTATGTCATCTACATATAATATGAGAAATGCCATGAGCTCCCACTCACTTTCTTGTAAACGCAAGCTTCCATAAGTCTCAAGATAACCCAAACGCTTTGATCATCTCATCAAAGCGAATGTTCCAACTCCGAGATGCTTGCACCAGCCCATAAATGGATCGTTGAGCTTGCATACTTTGTTAGCGTTTTAGGATCGATAAAACCCTCCGTTGCATCATATACAGCTCTTCCTTAAGATATCCGCTAAGGAATGCTGTTTTGACGCCCATCTGCCATATCTCATAATCATAGTATGCGCAATTGCTAACATGATTCGACGGACTTAAGCTTCGCCACGGAGAGAAAGTCTCATCGTAGTCAATCCCTTGAACTTGCCGATAACCCTTAGCGACAAGTCGAGCTTTATAGATGGTGACATTACCATCCGCCGTCCGCCTTCCTCTTAAAGATCCATTTGTTTTCTATCGTCACGATCATCGAGCAAGTCACCAAAGTCCACACTTTGTTTTCATACATGGATTCTATCTCGACTTCATGGCTTCTAGCCATTTGTTGGAATCGGGCCCGCCATCGCTTCTTCATAGTTCAAGGTTCATTGTTGTCTAACAACATGATTTCCAAGACAGGGTTGCTGCATCACTGGTGCGGAACGTGTCCTAGTGGACCTACGGGTTCAAGAGCAACTTGATCCAAGTACCTTGATCATCATCATGAATTTCCTTCTTTGGTGTAGGCATCACAGAAGATTTTCCGAGCTGCACTACTATCCTGCTCAAGAGGTAGTACTTCATCGAAGTTCTACTTTCCTCCCACTTACTTCTTTCGAGAGAAACTTTTTCCGTAAAGGATCCGTTTGGCAACAAAGATCTTGCCCTCGATCTTAAGTAGAAGGTATACCCTACGGTTTCCTTAGGGTATCCTATGAAGACGATTTTTCCGACTTGGGTTCGAGCTTTTCAGGTTGAAGTTTCTTGACATAAGCATCGTGATCCCCAAACTTTTAGAAACGATAGCTTAGGTTTCTTCCCAAACCATAATTCATACGGTGTCGCCTCAACGGACTTAGACGGTGCCCTATTTAAAGTGAATGTAGCTGTCTCTAGAGCGTATCCCCAAAATGATAGCGGTAAATCAAGAAGAGACATCATAGACCGCACTATATCCAATAGAGTGCGACACGACGCTCGACACACCGCATTACCGAGGTGTTCCAGCGGCGTTAGTTGTGAAACGATTCCACATTTTCTTAAGTGTGTACCAAATTCGTGACTTCAATATTCTCCTCCACGATCCGATCGAAGAATTTTATCTTTCGTCACGCTGATTCTCTACTTCATTCTGAAATTCCTTGAACTTTTCAAAGGTCTCAGACTTGTGTTTCATCAAGTAGACATACCCATATCTACTCAAGTCATCTGTGAGAGTGAGAACATAACGATATCCTCCGCGAGCCTCAACGCCATTGGACCGCACACATCGGTATGTATGATTTCCAACAAGTTGGTTGCTCGCCCATTGTTCCGAGAACGGAGTCTTGGTCATCTTGCCCATGAGGCATGGTTCGTGATGTGTCAAATGATTCATAATCTAAAGACTCCAAAAGTCCATCAAGATGGAGCTTTTTCATGCGCTTTGACACCAATGTGACCATAGGCGGCAAGCCACAAGTATGTGGGACTATCGTTATCAACTTTACATCTTTTGGTATTCACGCTATAAACATGTGTAATACTACGCCGAGATTCATTAAGAATAAACCATTGACCATCGGAGCATGACCATAAAACATATCTCTCATATAAATAGAACAACCATTATTCTCGGATTTAAATGAGTAGCCATCTCGCATTAAACGAGATCCAGATACAATATTCATGCTCAAACTTGGCACCAAATAACAATTATTAAGGTTCATAACTAATCCCAGAGGTAAATGAAGAGGTAGCGTCGACGACGCATCACATCGACTGAACCATTCCCGACGCCAATCGTCACCTCGCCCTTTGCCAGCCTCCGCTTATTCCACAGCTCCCGCTGTGAGTTACAAATATGAGCAACGGCACCGTATCAAATACCCAGAGTTACTACGAGTAATCGGTAAAGTACACATCAATTACATGTATATCAAATATACCTTTGGTGTTGCCGGCCTTCTTGTCCGCTAAGTATTTGGGGCAGTTCCGCCCAAAGGACTCCTCCCTTGCAATAAAAGCACTCAGCCTCGTGCTTGGGTCCATTCTTTGACTTCTTCCCGCAACTTGTTTATCGGGCGCCGCAACCTCCTTGCCGCCCTTCTTGAAGTTCTTCTTGCCCTTGCCCTTCTTGAACTTAGTGGTCTTATTGACCATCAACACTTGATATTCTTTCTTGATTTCAACCTCGGCTGACTTCAAGATAGAGAACACTTCAGAATGGTCTTTACCATCCCCTCGCATGTTGTAGTTCATCACAAAGCTCTTGTAGCTTGGTGGGAGCGATCGAGGATTCTCACAATGACCGCCTCATCGTGGAGGTTAATATTCACTGGGTCATACGGTTGTGCAACCCTGCACATCTTGAGAATGTGCTCACCGACAGTAACTGTTTTCCTCCATCTTACAACTATAGAACTTGTCGGAGATGTCATATCTCTCGATTCGGCGTGAGCTTGGAAACAAGTTTCAGCTCCTCGAACATCTCATATGCTCCGTGATGCTCAAAACGCTTTTGGAGCCCCGGTTCTAAGTCAGAAGCATGCCGCATCGAACGAGGGAGTAATCATCAAGACGAGACTGCCAAGCATTCATAATGTCTTGGTTCTTCGGGACGGAGCGCCACCTAGCGGTCCTTCTAGGACATATTGTTTCTCGCAGCTATGAGGATGATCTCAAGTTCCGGACCCAGTCCGTAGAGTTGCTGCCGCCATCTTTCAGCTTGGTTTTCTAGGAACGCGCTGAAGTTCAAGTTGACATGAGCGCTGGCCATTTGATCTACAAGACATATCATTCAAAAGTTTTAGACTAAGTTCATGATAATTAAGTTCATCTAATCAAATTATTTAAATGAACTCCCACCAGATTAGACATCCTCTAGTCATCTAAGTGTTACACGATCCGAGTCGACTAGGCCGTGGTCCGATCATCACGCCGAGACGGACTAGTCATCATCGGTGAACATTCTCATGTTGATCGATCTTCTATACGACTCGTGTTCGACCTTTCGTCTCCGTGTTCCGAGGCCATGTCCGTACATGCTAGGCTCGCAAGTAAACCCTATGTTTTCGGTGTAAATCTGTCTTACACCCGCTGTATGTGAACGTAAGAATCCATCACACCCGATCATCACGTGGTGCTTAGAAGTTTACTTAACTTTAGCAACGGTGCACGCTTAGGGAAACACTTCTTGAAATTGTTGTAAGGGATCATCTTATTTACTACCGTCGCTCTAAGTAAACAAGATGTATAAACATAATAAACATCACATGCAATTATATAGTAGTGACATGATATGGCCAATATCATAAAACTCCATTGATCTCCATTTTCGGGCTCCATGATCATTTTGTCACCGCATGACACCATGATCTCCATCATCATGATCTCCATCATTGTGCCTCCATGAAGTTGTCACGCCAACGACTACTTCTACTTCTATGGCTAACGCGCTTAGCAATAAAGTAAAGTAATTTACATGATGCTCTTCAATGACACGCAGGTCATACAAAATAAAGACAACTCCTATGGTTCGCCGGTTGTCATACTCATCGACATGCAAGTCGTGATTCCTATTACAAGAACATGATCTCATACATCACATTATGTCATTCATCATTCATCACAACTTGGCCATATCACATCACATGACAATTGCTGCAAAAACAAGTTAGACGCCCTCTAATTGTTGTTGCATCTTTACGTGGCTGCAATTGGGTTCTAGCAAGAACGCTTTTCTCTATGAATAACCACAACGTGATCTTGTCAACTTCTATTTACCCTTCATAAGGACCCTTTCATCGAACCCGGCCCAACTAAAGTAGGAGAGACAGACACCCGCCAGCCACCTTATGCAACTAGTGCATGTTAGTCGATGGAACCGGTCTCACGAAGCGCACGTAAGGTTGGTCCGGCCGCTTCATCCCACAATACCGCCGGAAGCAAGATAAGACTAGTAGCGGCAAGTAAATTGACAAGATCCACGCCCACAACTAAATTGTGTTCTACTCAGCAATAGAGAACCACGATAGACCTAGCTCATGATGCCACTGTTAGAACGCTAGTAAAATTAAAATTTTCCTACGGTTTCACCAAGATCCATCTATGAGTTCATCTAAGCAACGGTCATGGGAGATGCATCTACATACCACTTTGTAGATCGCGAGCGAAGCGCTCAAAAGAATGGGGTTGAGGTAGTTGTACACGCCGTGATCCAATCACCGGAGATCCTAGCGCCGAACGGACGGCACCTCCGCTCAACACACGACGGTCACGGACGCCTCCTCCTTCTTGATCCAGCAAGGGGAAGGAGAGGTTGATGAAGATCCAGCAGCACGACGGCGTGGTGGTGGATGCAGCAGGATCCGCAGGCTTCGCCAAGCGCCTCATGGGAGGAGGAGGTGTAGCAAGGGGAAGGGAGGTGCCAAGATGCGGGTCTTGCTGCCCTTCCTCCCTCCACTATATATAGGGGCTAGGGGGCGATGCCCCTGGAGATCCCATCTAGATGGGGGGGCGCGGCCGGGCAACGGCCCCTTAGGGTTTCCAACCAGGGGGCGATGCCCCTGGGGCAACGCCCCTAGGGTTTCCAACTGGGGCGCATGCCCTCTGGGCAACGGTCCCCAACCCTAGGCGCCTTGGGCCCTTGGTATGCGCACCAGCCCACCAGGCTGGTTCCCACGCCACTTCAGCCCATGGGGCCCTCCGGATAGGTGGCCCCACTCGTGGACCTCGACTTTTCGTGGTCCCAGACAATACCGTGACCCCAAAACTTTCCTGGGTCAAACTGACTTCCTATATATAAATCTTTACCTCCGACCATTCCGAACTCCTCGTGACGTCCGGGATCTCATCCGGACTCAACAACTTTCGGTTATCTGCATACTAATATCTCTACAACCCTAGCGCCACCGAACCTTATGTGTAGACCCTACGGTTCGGAGATATGCGTATATGAC
Organism: Aegilops longissima; assembly: GCA_021605205.1. Classification (NCBI taxonomy): domain Eukaryota; kingdom Viridiplantae; phylum Streptophyta; class Magnoliopsida; order Poales; family Poaceae; genus Aegilops; species Aegilops longissima. The sequence goes on along the minus strand of JAHIAM010006254.1, from coordinate 42,707 downwards.
CGAGATGCCTCCGTCAATAACCAACAGCGGATCTGATACCCATGTTGGCTCCTACATACCTCGATGATCTCATCGGATGAACCACGATGTCGAGGATTCAATCAAACCTCAGATACAATTCCCTTTGTCAATCGGTATGTTATTTGCCCGAGACTCGATCGCTGGTATCCCAATACCTTGTTCAGTCTCGCTATCGCAAGTCACTTTACTGCATCAGAATGCATGATCCCGTGACTAACCACTTAGTCACTTTGAGCTCATTATGATGATGCATTACCGAAAGGGGCCCAGAGATACCTCTCCTTCATACGGAGTGACAAATCCCAGCCTCGATCCGTGTCAACCCAATGTACACTTTCGGAGATACCAGTAGTGCACCTTTATAGTCACCCAGCTTACGCTGTGACGCTTGGTACACCCAAAGCACTCTTACGGTATCCGGAGTTACACGATCTCATGGTCTAAGGAAGAGATACTTGACATTGGAAAAGCTCTAGCAAAACGAACTACACGATCTTGTGCTATGCTTAGGATTGTCTTGTCCATCACATCATTCTCCTAATGATGTGATCCCGCTGTCAATGACATCCAATGTCCATAGTCAGAAACCATGACTATCTCGTTGACCAACGAGCTAGTCAACTAGAGGCTCACTAGGGACATGTTATGGTCTATGTATTCACACGTATCACGATTTCGGATAATACAGCTTATAGCATGAATAAAAGACAATCATCATGAACAAAGAAATATAATAATAACACTTTTATTATTGCCTCTAGGGCATATTTCCAACAGTCTCCCACTTGCACTAGAGTCAATAATCTAGTTACATTGTGATGAATCAAACACCCATAGAGTTCTCGTGTTGATCATGTTTTGCTCAAGAAGAGAGAGTTTAGTCAACGGATCTCATGACATTCAGATCCGTATGTACTTTGCAATTTCTATGTCTCCATCCTGAACTTTTCACGGATGGAGTTGAAGCAACGCTTGATGTGCTCTGGTCTTCTTGTGAAACCTGGGCCTTGGCAAGTGCAATAGCTCCAAAGGTTGTCACGAAGAGTTTGATCGCCCCGACGCATTGGGTATGACTCCTAGGTCGGTGATGAACTCCTTCACCCAAATTGCTTCATGCGCTGCCTCCGAGGCTGCCATGTACTCCGCTCACATGTAGATCCCGCCACGACGCTTCTTGCTTGCAGCCGCCCAGCCATCGCCCCACCATTCAACATATACACGATCCGCTTTGTGACTTAGAGTCATCCAGATCTGTGTCGGTTAGCATCGACGTAACCTGCTACGACGCAGCTCTTCCTCACCTCCATAAACGAGAAACATGTCCTTTGTCCTTTCAGTACTTCAGATATTCTTGACCGCTGTCCAGTTGTTCCTTGCCGGATTACTTTGGTACCTTCCTACCAAACTTACGGCAAGGTTTACATCAGGTCCGTACACAAGATGGCATGCATAATAGATCCTATGGTCGAGGCATAGGGATGACACTCATCTCTTCTTTATCTTTTGTCGTGGTCGGGCATTGAGCTGAGCTCAATCTCACACCTTGCAATACAGAAAGAACCCTTCTTGACTGATCCATTTTGAACTTCTTCAAAATCTTATCAAGGTATGTGCTTTGTGAAGACCTATGAGGCGCCTCGATCTATCTCTATAGATCTTGATGCCTAATATATAAGCAGCTTCTCCAAGGTCCTTCATTGAAAAACACTTATTCAAGTAGGCCTTAATGTTGTCCAAGAATTCTATATCATTTCCCATCGAAGTATGTCATCTACATATAATATGAGAAATGCTACAGAGCTCCCACTCACTTTCTTGTAAACGCAAGCTTCTCCATAAGTCTCAAGATAACCCAAACGCTTTGATCATCTCATCAAAGCGTAATGTTCCAACTCCGAGATGCTTGCACCAGCCCATAAATGGATCGTTGAGCTTGCATACTTTGTTAGCGTTTTAGGATCGACAAAACCTCCGGCTGCATCATATACAGCTCTTCCTTAAGATATCCGTTATGAACGCTGTTTTGACGCCCATCTGCCATATCTCATAATCATAGTATGCGCAATTGCTAACATGATTCGGACGGACTTAAGCTTCGCCACAGGAGAGAAAGTCTCATCGTAGTCAATCCCTTGAACTTGCCGATAACCCTTAGCGACAAGTCGAGCTTTATAGATGGTGACATTACCATCCGCGTCCGCCTTCCTCTTAAAGATCCATTTGTTTTCTATCGTCACGATCATCGGCAAGTCACCAAAGTCCACACTTTGTTTTCATACATGGATTCTATCTCGACTTCATGGCTTCTAGCCATTTGTTGGAATCTGGCCCGCCATCGCTTCTTCATAGTTCAAGGTTCATTGTTGTCTAACAACATGATTTCCAAGACAGGTTGCTGCATCACTGTGCGGAACGTGTCCTAGTGGACTCCACGGTTCAAGAGCAACTTGATCCAAGTACCTTGATCATCATCATGAATTTCCTCTTCGCTTGGTGTAGGCATCACAGAACATTTTCCCGAGCTGCACTACTATCCTGCTCAAGAGGTAGTACTTCATCGAAGTTCTACTTTCCTCCCACTTACTTCTTTCGAGAGAAACTTTTTCCGTAAAGGATCCGCTTTGGCAACAAAGATCTTGCCCTCGATCTTAAGTAGAAGGTATACCCTACGGTTTCCTTAGGGTATCCTATGAAGACGATTTTTCCGACTTGGGTTCGAGCTTTTCAGTTGAAGTTTCTTGACATAAGCATCGTGATCCCCAAACTTTTAGAAACGATAGCTTAGGTTTCTTCCCAAACCATAATTCATACGGTGTCGCCTCAACGGACTTAGACGGTGCCCTATTTAAAGTGAATGTAGCTGTCTCTAGAGCGATCCCCAAAATGATAGCGTAAATCAAGAAGAGACATCATAGACCGCACCATATCCAATAGAGTGCGACACGACGCTCGACACACCGCATACCGAGGTGTTCCAGCGGCGTTAGTTGTGAAACGATTCCACATTTTCTTAAGTGTGTACCAAATTGTGACTTCAATATTCTCCTCCACGATCCGATCGAAGAATTTTATCTTTCGTCACGTTGATTCTCTACTTCATTCTGAAATTCCTTGAACTTTTCAAAGGTCTCAGATTTGTGTTTCATCAAGTAGACATACCCATATCTACTCAAGTCATCTCGTGAGAGTGAGAACATAACGATATCCTCCGCGAGCCTCAACGCCATTGGACCGCACACATCGGTATGTATGATTTCCAACAAGTTGGTTGCTCGCCCATTGTTCCGAGAACGGAGTCTTGGTCATCTTGCCCATGAGGCATGGTTCGTGTGTGTCAAATGATTCATAATCTAAAGACTCCAAAAGTCCATCAGATGGAGCTTCTTCATTCGCTTGACACCAATGTGACCAAGGCGGCAAAGTACACAAGTATGTGGGACTATCGTTATCAACTTTACATCTTTTGGTATTCACGCTATAAACATGTGTAATACTACCGAGATTCATTAAGAATAAACCATTGACCATCTGAGCATGACCATAAAACATATCTCTCATATAAATAGAACAACCATTATTCTCGGATTTAAATGAGTAGCCATCTCGCATTAAACGAGATCCAGATACAATATTCATGCTCAAACTTGGCACCAAATAACAATTATTAAGGTTCATAACTAATCCCGTGAGGTAAATGAAGAGGTAGCGTCGACGGCGCATCACATCGACTCTAGAACCATTCCCGACGCCATCGTCACCTCGCCCTTGCCAGCCTCCGCTTATTCCACAGCTCCCGCCGTGAGTTACAAATATGAGCAACGGCACCGTATCAAATACCTGTGAGTTACTACGAGTAATCGGTAAGTACACATCAATTACATGTATATCAAATATACCTTTGGTGTTGCCGGCCTTCTTGTCCGCTAAGTATTTGGGGCAGTTCCGCCCAAAGGACCCCTCCCTTGCAATAAAAGCACTCACCTCGTGCTTGGGTCCATTCTTTGACTTCTTCCCAAGAACTTGCTTACCGGGCGCCGCAACCTCCTTGCCGCCCTTCTTGAAGTTCTTCTTGCCCTTGCCCTTCTTGAACTTAGTGGTCTTATTGACCATCAACACTTGATGTTCTTTCTTGATTTCAACCTCGGCTGACTTCAAAGATAGAGAATACTTCAGAATGGTCTTTACCATCCCCGCATGTTGTAGTTCATCACAAAGCTCTTGTAGCTTGGTGGGAGCGATCGAGGATTCTGTCAATGACCGCCTCATCGTGGAGGTTAATATTCACCGGGTCATACGGTTGTGCAACCTGCATATCTTGAGAATGTGCTCACCGACGTAACTGTTTTCCTCCATCTTACAACTATAGAACTTGTCGGAGATGTCATATCTCGACCCGGCGTGAGCTTGGAAAACAAGTTTCAGCTCTAACATCTCATATGCTCCGTGATGCTCAAAACGCTTTTGGAGCCCCGGTTCTAAGTCGTAAAGCATGCCGCACTGAACGAGGGAGTAATCATCAAGACGAGACTGCCAAGCATTCATAATGTCTTGGTTCTTCGGGACGGAGCGCCACCTAGCGGTCCTTCTAGGACATATTGTTTCTCGCAGCTATGAGGATGATCTCAAGTTCCGGACCCAGTCCGATAGTTGCTGCCGCCATCTTTCAGCTTGGTTTTCTAGGAACGCTGAAGTTCAAGTTGACATGAGCGCTGGCCATTTGATCTACAAGACATATCATTCAAAAGTTTTAGACTAAGTTCATGATAATTAAGTTCATCTAATCAAATTATTTAAATGAACTCCCACCAGATTAGACATCCTCTAGTCATCTAAGTGTTACACGATCCGAGTCGACTCAGGCCGTGTCCGATCATCACGCGAGACGGACTAGTCATCATCGGTGAACATTCTCATGTTGATCGATTCTTCTATACGACTCGTGTTCGACCTTTCGGTCTCCGTGTTCCGAGGCCATGTCTGTACATGCTAGGCTCGCTGGTAAACCCTAAGTGTTTTCGCGTGTAAATCTGTCTTACACCTGCTATGTGAACGTAAGAATCCATCACACCCGATCATCACGTGGTGCTTAGAAGCTTACTTAACTTTAGCAACGGTGCACGCTTAGGGGAAACACTTTTGAAATTGTTGTAAGGATCATCTTATTTACTACCGTCGTTCTAAGTAAACAAGATGTATAAACATAATAAACATCACATGCAATTATATAGTAGTGACATGATATGGCCAATATCATAAAACTCCATTGATCTCCATTTTCGGGCTCCATGATCATTTTGTCACCGCATGACACCATGATCTCCATCATCATGATCTCCATCATTGTGCCTCCATGAAGTTGTCACGCCAACGACTACTTCTACTTCTATGGCTAACGCGCTTAGAAATAAAGTAAAGTAATTTACATGGCGCTCTTCAATGACACGCAGGTCATACAAAATAAAGACAACTCCTATGGTTCTGCCGTTGTCATACTCATCGACATGCAAGTCGTGATTCCTATTACAAGAACATGATCTCATACATCACATTATGTCATTCATCATTCATCACAACTTGGCCATATCACATCACATGACAATTGCTGCAAAAACAAGTTAGACGCCCTCTAATTGTTGTTGCATCTTTACGTGGCTGCAATTGGGTTCTAGCAAGAACGCTTTCTTACCTACTAATAACCACAACGTGATCTTGTCAACTTCTATTTACCCTTCATAAGGACCCTTTTCATCGAATCCGCCCAACTAAAGTAGGAGAGACAGACACCGCCAGCCACCTTATGCAACTAGTGCATGTTAGTCGATGGAACCGGTCTCACGAAGCGCACGTAAGGTTGGTCCGGCCGCTTCATCCCACAATACCGCTGAAGCAAGATAAGACTAGTAGCGGCAAGTAAATTGACAAGATCCACGCCCACAACTAAATTGTGTTCTACTCGCAATAGAGAACTACGACAGACCTAGCTCATGATGCCACCGTTAGGGAACGCTAGTAAAATTAAAATTTCCTACGGTTTCACCAAGATCCATCTATGAGTTCATCTAAGCAACGAGTCATGGGAGATGCATCTACATACCACTTTGTAGATCGCGAGCGAAGCGCTCAAAAGAACGGGGTTGAGGTAGTTGTACACGCCGTGATCCAATCACCGGAGATCCTAGCGCCGAACGGACGGCACCTCCGCTGCTCAACACACGACGGTCACGTGGACGCCTCCTCCTTCTTGATCCAGCAAGGGGAAGGAGAGGTTGATGAAGATCCAGCAGCACGACGGCGTGGTGGTGGATGCAGCAGGATCCCAGCAGGCTTCGCCAAGCTGCCCAAGGGAGGAGGAGGTGTAGCAAGGGGAAGGGAGGTGCCAAGATGCGGGTCTTGCTGCCTTCCTCCCTCCACTATATATAGGGGCTAGGGGCGATGCCCCTTGGAGATCCCATCTAGATGGGGGGGGCGGCCCTCGGCAACGGCCCCTTAGGGTTCCAACCAGGGGATGCCTCTGGGGGCAACGCCCCTAGGGTTTCCAACTGGGGGCGATGCCTCTGGGGCAACGGTCCCCAACCCTAGGCGCCTTGGGCCCTTGGTGGGCGCACCAGCCCACCAGGCTGGTTCCCACGCCACTTCAGCCCATGGGCCCTCCGGATAGGTGGCTCTCACTGGTGGACCCCGACCTTTCGTGGTCCCAGACAATACCGTGACCCCAAAACTTTCCCGTGGTCAAACTGACTTCCTATATATAAATCTTTACCTCCGACCATTCCGAACTCCTCGTGACGTCCGGATCTCATCCGGACCAACAACTTTCGGGTTACTGCATACTAATATCTCTACAACCCTAGCGCCACCGAACCTTATGTGTAGACCCTACGGTTCGGAGATATGCGCATATGACCGAGATGCTCTCCGTCAATAACCAACAGCGGATCTGGATACCCATGTTGGTTCCTACATACTCCTCGATGATCTCATCGGATGAACCACGATGTCGAGGATTCAATCAAACCCCGTGATACAATTCCCTTTGTCAATCGGTATGTTATTTGCCCGAGACTCGATCGTCGGTATCCCAATACCTTGTTCAGCCTCGCTATCGCAAGTCACTTTACTCAGCATCAGAATGCATGATCCCGTGACTAACCACTTAGTCACTTTGAGCTCATTATGATGATGCATTACCGAGTGGGCCCAGAGATACCTCTCCGCTATACGGAGGACAAATCCCAGCCTCGATCCGTGTCAACCCAATGCACACTTTCGGAGATACCGTAGTGCACCTTTATAGTCACCCGCCACGCCAGGATGTTTGGTACACCCAAAGCACTCTTACAAGATCCGGAGTTACACGATCTCATGGTCTAAGGAAGAGATACTTGACATTGGAAAAGCTCTAGCAAAACGAACTACACGATCTTGTGCTATGCTTAGGATTGGTATTGTCCATCACATCATTCTCCTAATGATGTGATCCCGCTGTCAATGACATCCAATGTCCATAGTCAGAAACCATGACTATCTCGCTGATCAACGAGCTAGTCAACTAGAGGCTCACTAGGGACATGTTATGGTCTATGTATTCACACGTATCACGATTTCCGATAATACAGCTTATAGCATGAATAAAAGACAATCATCATGAACAAAGAAATATAATAATAACACTTTTATTATTGCCTCTAGGGCATATTTCCAACACTCTCCACCTCGTGACTTGGTGGTGGACAGCCTTTCAAGATCCTATGTCGGAGGAACGTCTGCTCAAGCGCTTGCGCCGCCCCTCCCGGCCAAAAAGGGAGCCCGCCGGTAGAGGTCGGATGGACAACTTCCACGCCTCAAGAGTCCGCGGACGCTTTTTTCCCTATAAAAGTCATGAGCACTCAAAACGCTTCCTAGGAACGTTGTTCAAGATAATGAATTGTGAGTTACACTTTGCGGGCGACGCTTCAGTCCGGGCCAAGGCTTCTCTTCCGCTTACCGTCCGAATCGCCTTGTTGGCCAGCCACCGCTGGCTTCGCTTCGCCTCTAGGGCGCCTCCGCACAATGCCATCATGTACGGTGGTCGAAATAAGCAAGGAAGGAATGACGGTGTCAAGGCTTCGCTGCAATCACCGGGAGCCGGATTTAGTCTCGGGTAGTCGGCCGTGATGCCGACTTCAAAGCATTGTCCATGCCGAGCTGGTGGAACACCCCGCCGATTAGCTCCACCTTTATGTCCGGATCCTCTTCGAGGCTGGATCTTGGGATCTCTCCGATCCTCAAAGGCGGAGCCGACTTAGCATTCCTCCACAGTCCGCGAAGTTCCTCGCGCCGAAGAAGAACACAATGTAAGAAACTTAAGTTTCGAAGGCACGGGTCGGACACGCTGAGTGTTCACTTACCCAAGGCCGGGATTGTTCATGAAAACCCATTTAACGGGTCCGCTCAAGGAAATCCTCCTTCTCCCCTTATACAGGCCGACAAGATCGCCACCAGATCTTCGGCCGATTCCGCCCTTTATGCCATGACGGGTGGCATCATCCTCCCCTGCTGAAATCCCACATGGGTGGCCTCAGATTGTAGTGGCTGCACCTCACAGAATGCATGTTGCCATGACTCCAATCATGGTCAACCGGCATGGGCCAAGAACCTTATTCGCCCATCGATAATGGACGCCTTGTCTTCCTCCACCGGGCTCATGGACGCCAACTAAGGCGCTTCTTCAGAGGAGCATTGCTGAACTCCGGAGGCCGATCCGAACAGGTCCGCAGCGAGCGCCTTCTATATAAACCGCTCAAGGCCAGCCTTCGCTTTCTTAGGGTTCCGATGGATATCCGTCCCGATAATGCGCTTATATTTCGCGCCGCCACTTGATATATGGACCCTCGTGAGAGCGGGGACAAGGCAAAACAACCTCTTCCACAACAAGGGTGGGGCTCGATGCCTCAGAAAAGCTCAGAAGAGCTACGTGAACTCAAGGATATGCAGGATTGAGGCGGGTGGAGGTGATGGAGCTGGAGTCCGAGAACCTCCGTGAGCCCGCGAGGAATGGATGTACAGGAAACCGAGCCCCTTATTAGATAGGGGACGAAGCATACCCGCCCCCTTTGTTGGGATTAGGGTAATCTGCTAGCTTCCCACCTTGTAGGTGGCAAGCCTGCTCAACCGAACCATGAAGGCCGGAGGGAGATATCCCCCATTTGAGCTTCACCACTGCAGCGGAAACAGAGCATCTCCTCCAATCTCCCGTGAAGGGCTGAGCGCGAGAAGAGGAGCCAGCTGACGGTCCATGACGGAATGGATTCTTGGTCAAAGCACTCCTATGAGTATTTATGAGAGGAAGATGGTGATTTGATCTGGATTCTTGCCTCCTTATAGGCAGATTATTCGCACAACTAGGGGTAAAACATAAAAGACACCTCGGCTTTTCACATTCGAACGACGCATGGAAGAAGGCCCTTATTGGGCGGGAAGCCAAGACGCAACATTGATGAGGAAGCTGGACACTGCTCGCAGGTACATGGAACTTAAAGGAGAACCCGCCTTGCAACGCCAAGACTACACGCATGCCGGACTTATCGCCATTGAAGCCTGGTTCGGGGCTACCGAGGAGTCCCGGATTAGGGTGTCCGGATAGCCGACTACCGCCATCGGCTGGACTATCATTTGCCGGACTATCATCATCGATCGACTCCAAGACTATGAAGATAGAAGATGAAGACTTCCTCGTGTCCGGATGGGACTTTCCTCTTGGCGTGGAAGGCAAGCTTGGCGATACGGATATGTAGATCTCCTACCATTGTAACCGACTCTATGTAACCCTAGCCCTCTCCGTGTCTATATAAACCGGATGGCTTTAGTCCGTAGGACAACAATCACAACAACCCTTACAATCATACCATAGGCTAGCTTCTAGGGTTTAGCCTCCTTGATCTCGTGGTAGATCCACTTGTAAACATCCACAATATCAATATCAATCAGCAGATGTAGGGTTTTACCTCCATCAAGAGGGCCCAACTCGGTAAACATCGTCCCTTGTCTCCTGTTACCATCCGCCTAGACGCACAGTTCGGGACCCCTACGGACTAAAACCCTCCGGTTTATATAGACACCAGATAGGGTTAGGTTACACAGTAGTCGGTTACAATGGTAGGAGATCTACATATCCAGACGCCAAGCTTGCCTTCCACGCCAAGGAAAGTCCCATCCGGACACGGACGAAGTCTTCAATCTTGTATCTTCATAGTCTAGAGTCCGCCAACGGTGATAGTTCGCTATCCTGACACCCCCTAATCCAGACTCCTCGCTTATTGTGGCCTAGTTTAAAAAATAGGTTGTTGCAGCCACTAGCAAACCGCAGAAAAAGAACTCGCATCGACTACAAGCAAACAAATAAACAAGACAACAAGGAAATAAATAAGCAAGCAACTTACACTAGGCTATCACGGCTATTACACATATTACATCCACTGGCATCAAAGTTCGCCACCAAGGTAAATATAGGGAACACAACAGATATAAACGCCGCAGAAAAAACAAGTCCGTAACTGAAACCACTTCAAGAGCTCAAGAAACAATATCCTGGTACCCATAATGTCGGCAAGATGCTTAGCAAGCTTATTAACTTTCTCTTGTTTGGCGCTTAAGTCCTCCAAATACCACACCATTGCAACCGTAAAGTATGCATCTGAATTTCGCAGGACTTCCTCACCCTTCGCTTCCGTCGATACCATCTCGATCGATGTCTTTCAACTTGAAGTTGAGACTCAAGAAGTTTAACTGATTCAGTAACGAGTTCAAGAGCCAAAAGAAGTAGTAGCCAAGAATCAACACTACATCAAGACAGACTTTGGGGTTGTCTCTGTCCTCAATATAGTTTTTATCAGCTTTCTTGGAGACCAACAGGATGTCTCACTATCTTGAACCTTATCTACATTACTTCCTTTACCATTGCATAACAGGTACTCTTCTCCAATATTTTATCAGTTTCTAAAAGGGAAACAAACAAACACATCTCAGGTTTACAATGTAGTATATGAAACTCATTTTGGTAAACCAGTTTAGTAGTAAGGTGGACAGGATAACAACATGAAAAAAACATATATCTATGTAGTATGGTCACTCAGATGGTCTATATCATTCTAGTTTATGTTGCCAAATCAAGATAGATACAGCTCAAATCATATCTATTTAAGACAAAGCAGATAGACAGTAATATAAGTGTGGGAAACTACACAACAATAACAACACTTGTAATGTGCATGGAATGAGAACATAACTGCTTATTCAATTGAAACCGAAATCAACATAGAGCAAGTTACAACAGCAAACAACCAAACACGTTGAAGAAACAGGTTTAAAACATACCGCTATGCCATTGGAGTTTCAATTGCATCCTTCAAATTTGAAATTGGTTGGTATCAAGAATACAAGGATGCAAGAGCAAAGTAGTATGAACCATAGCTACGGAACCTGACCGAGAACAATTCTTCTTCTCGCTTAAGCGCTGACTTCGGGTTCGTGAGTGGTGGTCCTCATGATTTGGGCACCGCAGCTTGCCTTACTAACTGCCGTGTTTGGGGGCTCTGTGGTGGAGACGGTGCTGTGTCAATGGGAACCGGGTGTCTATCTCATTGGGTTGGGGTTAGAAGGTGTAGCTGGTTCTCTCGTCTAACCGGGTAGGGGTACAATCTCCATGAGTGTGGGTTATGTGTAAGGGGCTGATTCTGGGCAAGTACAACCGTGGTTCTATCTCAGATCGATGTGTAGCACGATCTTTTCTCAAGACCGTGTTTTACTCCCACGATATCGCCATCACTCCTCCAATTGAAATGGCTGATAAACAAGAAAAGTAATTGAATGTACAGACATTGTAAGATAGACAGTGCAATGGATAGTAGGGAAGAAAACATGGCATGAAATAATTCACATTTATGTTGTCTAAGTAAATGTAATAGCAGTGACATAATTTCACATATATGATGGCTAATTAAACAGGATAGCATGACACAATTTCACATGTATGATGGCTAACTAAACAGGATAGAATGACATACTTCAAAATATGATGACTATGTAAACAGGATGACATGATATAACTATACGATGTGTCTATTAAAGTGGTTGGCATGCTATAAATCACAAACATGCCATCGATGGAAACATGGTGGCATGATATAATTCACGGATAGAACGACATAATTTAAAATATGATGACTATGTAAACAGGATGAGATGATATAACTATATTATGTCTTTAGAAAATGGGTTGGCATGCCATAATTCAGATACATGCTGTCTATGTAAACATCATGGCATGACATAATTCAAATATATGATTTATATACTAAGGAAGTGAGCAGAGGGCAATTGCATATATGATGTGTCAACTAAGGAGATGGTATTCAATATTGTGTATATGATGTAAAAATAAGCATTGCAATACAACATATGCATTATATGAGTAATATAACCCCGCCAAGTTTGAGCATACACCTCGTGGGATAATAGGACTGGTCATCTGCTCAATCCTCCTCTCAAGAGCTATCTCAGAACCACCAAGATATCTGCTTCATCGTAGCATTGTTCCATTCAAGACCTTGTTTTCACTCCAGATTTCTCCATCACCAATTCAAATGGCTGATGCACAGAAGAGCAGTTGAATATACAAACATTGTCGACAAAAGCAATGAGAAATACAAAAAAGGATGGCATGATATAATTCACATATATGACGCTTGCTCAATGTAGCGACTCGCACCTAAATGGATCAAGTCTCGTGTCGTTGTCATCCCCGGATCAAGAATGCCGACACCACACAAGATTTCAAGGATTTATAGCAGAGTAGCAATCACACACTTATTACATCGTTGTCCACAAGGAACTGAATACAATAGTATGGCTTAAGGCCATCTAATAATAACAGCGAAGGCTTGGAAGATAAGCGAGTCCATCAACTCCAACGGCATCATCGAGTATAGAACCACCACCTAACACCTTATTCGTCATTCAAAAGTATGCAACGTGAAAAGTTGCAGCCCAAAACGGTCAAGACATGGAATATGCCGCAATGTAACACATAAGAGCAATGAATGAATAAGCCTATACTACATGCATATTTGGCTGGTGGTAAGGCTCTACTGTTACATTTGCATAAAGCTGATTTTTCCCTACATCAAAGGAATAATTTTATTTAACTATCATGGTGGTTGTTAAACATTGAGAATGGTTGACAGATCCTCAATCCCAATTAAAAAGTACTCATCAAAACCCAATAACTTTCATTTAGAAGTAACATGTTGAGATTCACATGATAATCAAGCACCGGATACTCAAATTGTCCATAACCGGGACACGGCTAATCATGATTAGTTTATACACTCGCAGAGGTTTATGACTTTTCCCCATTAAGACTCGATCGCCTCCGCTTGGTTCTCGTGACTACATGGTGTTTGAGAAACGGATGACCGAGACATAGTCTTCGTAAGCACTAGAACCTTACATGTGGGTAGACCGCACCAACCTACATCCCCTACATCAGCTAGCCTACCCGTAAGAGTTCGCACAACTTAGTCAACTACGCCAGAGCCCATAATTGGCTTGTGGCTGCACACGGAAGTTTCCAGCTTGAATAATCTTATGATCCCTTAGAGCCCGGGTGGCGGTCCAAGAAATACAGTAAGTCCTCGATGGAAACCAGTGCCTCAATCCACCCAGATGTGTGTTTAGGTTGCCACCTTAGATAAACCATTAATTAACAATCTCACATCTGTCATGGATATTCACTCACCCAATCCACGCCTACTAGCATAGCATGACATAATAAGCAAACGAGAAGTAACTCCCAAGGTTTCATAAGTAAAACAGTAATAGGTACTACCTCAATCTACTTCCCAAACCCACAATTTAATTAGATCCCAACCATGCAAGTGTTTGAGGAATAGATCTAATGCATAAACTGGTAGTAGAAAAGGTATGATCAAGTGTTACTTGCCTTGTCGATGATCCGCGAGTCCTAGAGATTCAAGTAACAAGCGGCGACCGTGATCTAACGCAGACAAACAACAAGCATACAATAAGTACTCATCTAATGCACAGGAAATCTCGAATAAAAGATCTAACCGAAAGTTCAACTTAAGAACCCTGGTTACAAAAGAATCGAATCAAAACAAATTTAGAAAGTCGAAACTCGAGAGAGAACGCCTTGCTTAGCGATCTGAAATTAGGTCAAAATTTCACAGTGGCAAAACTCTGTAAAAGTAGGGTAGTTTGAACGGCGTTTCATATTAAACTCCGTGCGCTTGAATCACCCGATTCCGATAAACGAGCGAGAAATAAAACAGTTTTGAAAATCAAATCAAATCAAATCGAAAATAACGGATTTAATCCGATTAAAAAGAAAAACGATTTAACGAGTTAAATAGTGAACGCTTGTTAACAGAATCTAATCTAACGAACGCTGTTTATTGAAACGAACGGTTCGTGAACGTCATAGTTAAGAAAACCAAAAAATAAAATCAATCTAGGTTTTTTTTTTTAAAAACCAAACATATTTTTTTTTAAAAACCGGATCGGTTCGAGGGAGAAACCGACCGGGCGGCGGGTGGGCGGCACTCTCCGCGACGCCGCGGGCGCCCGGCTCTGGAGAGGGCGGCGGGTTCAAGGCCGAGGGCGGCGGGGTTCACGGCGGTGGCGACGCCGGGCGGCGGCCCACGGCGGGCGGGCAGCAAGGCCAAGGCCAAGGGCGGCGCCGGCTGCCAAGGGTTGGGTCGGGAGAGAGAGGGGGAGGGGGGGGTGGCTTGGGAGGGGGCCAAGGGGGCCGGGTTGGGCGGACTCCGAGGTGGCGGCGGGTCTCAGGCGGGCGGGGAGACTCAAGGGCGGGCGGCACAAGGAGGGAGGAGGAGGAGGTGGGCAGGAGGCGCCGGGCCGGGCCTGGCCGGCTTGGGCCGGCCGGGCCTCGTCCAGGGGAAGGCGTTTTTTTAAAACTTTAAACCAAATGAAATAAAAAAATACCAAATGAACTCCAAATTAAATAAAACAAATTTTCCCGACTCCTAAAATGAGTCGAACAAAATGAACTTTAAAACAATATACATGCATAATTTTTTTTTAAATGCTCATTTTTGCCTAAGCAAAATAAATCTTCCAAAACCAAATTTGGTTTATTTATAATATCTTCATTTTTCCTAATTGTTTGGGAAAGTCATATTATTCCTCTCAAATATTTTTTATAGGAAAACTTTATGAAGATAATTTAAATAATCCATTGATCCTATTTTCAAAATTTGAGGATTCCCAAATATGAAAATAATGAAACTTCCAACTTCTCCGAGGGTCCTTGAGTTGCGGAAATTTCTAGGATCGGAAAAATGCAGAAAATATGATATGCATGATGACTCATCAGATAACATTCCAAATTGAAAATTTGGGATGTTACAAACCTACTCCCTTAAGATGAATCTCGCCTCGAGATTCGGGTTGGCTAGAAAATAGGTGAGGGTGGTCCTACAAAACTTCCTCTCTTCCTGTGTGGCTTCATCCTCAAGGTGGTGGCTCCAATCGAACTTTGCAAAACTTGATAACCTTGTCATGAGTAACTCACCGGCATAATCGAGAATCTTAACTGGCTTTTCCTCATATGTCAAGTCATCCTTCAACTGAATTGCTCCAATGGCACTCGTGTTCTTAACGGTACCTCCGCTATCTCGGGTGACATTTCTTCAATCGAGAAACATGGAATACATCATGAACTCCTCGACAGTCCTTCCGCAATTCCAACTTATACGCAATCTCTCCCATGCGCTGCAAAATCTTATACGGTCCAACTAAACGGGAGCTAACTTTCCTTTAACTCCAAAACGCTTAACTCCTCAAGCGGGATACTCGAGATATACTGCTCAACGTCATACTCAATCGCTGGCGCTTTGAATCGCATAGCTCTTCCGTTCGGATCGGGCTACCTTGAGCCTGTCTCAATCAACTTAACTTTCGCTCGCACTCTTAATCAAATCTGGTCCAAACAACCGACGATCTCCGGCCATTCCCCATGACAATGGTGTCCTGCACCTTCTTCCATACAAAGCCTCGAAAGGTGCCATCTTCAAGCTGGTTTGGTAACTGTTATTGTAGGAAAATTCTGCATACGGCAAATTGTCATCCCAACTAGATCCATAATCTAGTGCACAAGCTCTCAGCATGTCCTCCAAAATCTGATTGACTCTCTCGGTCTGTCCATCGGTCTGTGGGTGGAAAGCTGTGCTGAATTCCAATCGGGTTCCCAATGTTTCGTGCAATTGGTTCCAAAATTTCGAAGTAAACTGGGTTCCTCTGTCTGATACAATGCTCCTTGGAACTCCGTGTAAGCACACAATTCTGGTCATGTATATCTTTGCTAACTTAGCACTGCTATAGGTAGTCTTGACTGGAATGAAATGAGCTACATTGGTCAAACGGTCGACTATGACCCAAATCGAGTCATATCCTGAGCGGGTCTTTGGCAAACCTGTGATGAAATCCATGCCTAGTTTATCCCACTTCCATTCGGTATCGCAATGGTTGTAATAACTCGCTGGCTTCGATGCTCGCTTTTACTTTCTCGACATACGCCGCAAACTGCTACATATTCTGCAATATCCTTCTTCATTCCGTCCACCGTAAAGTATTCTTCAAATCCAAATACATCTTGGTATTTCTTGGGTGAATCGAATAGGGTGAATCATGGGCTTCTTGTAAAATCAACTTCCTGATCTCGGGTCATTGGGCACATAAACACGGTCTTCAAACCATAGGGTATCGTGTTCGCCCTCTCAAATCCTTTAGCTTTTCCTTTGCTCATTTTCTCCTTTATAGAGGCAACTTCCTTATCCGCCTTTTGGGCTTCTTCCGATTTTGTCCATCGCTGTCGATCGAATCTCCAATGCTGGTACATAGCCTCTCGAACTATTTCCAAACATAGCTCTCAAGGTCCCTCGGCTAACTCATTGGGTATTTCTCCCATCATTAGGGTATTGATGTGGTTTTACGGCTCAATGCGCCTCGCTACGACATTAGCCTTCCGGGTGGTAATGCAATCTCATATCATAATCCTTGATTAGCTCTAACCATCTCCTCTCGTCTCGAGATTCAATTCTTCCGGTGAAGATGTACTTCAAACTCTTGTGATCCGTGATATACTTCACAATGATTTCCAATGAGGAAGTGTTCCACGCCTTCAAGGCATGCACAACGGTTGCTAACTCCAAATCATGAGTGGCATAATTCAACTCATGAGGCTTAAGTTGTCGTGAAGCATACGAAACAACTCTTCCTTCCTGCATAAGTACAGCTCCAAGTCCTCGACGTGAAGCGCCGCAATACACCTCATAATCCTTAGTTTGATCCGCAATATCAAACTGGTGAGGTAACCAATCTTTTCTTCAACTCCTAAAACTTGCCTCACAAATCCTCATCCATATGAATTTGTTTTCCTTCTTCAACAATTCTGTCATAGGCTTTGCAATCCTTGAGAAATTTCAATGAATCTTCGTAGTATCCGCGAGTCCAAGGAAACTCAATCTCTCCAACTGCCGCTTGGTGCTTCCCATTTGGTTACGGTCTCAACCTTTGTGGGTCAATCGCTATCCCTTCTCCGGATATAACATGTCCGAGAAATCCAACTTCCTTTAGCCAAAACTCACATTTGCTGAACTTGGCATACAACCTGTGTTCCTCGCCTCAAAACCAATCTCAAATGTTCCTTGTGTTCCTATTCATTCTTCGAGAAAATCAAATGTCATCGATGAACACCACGACGAACTTATCCAAAATTCCATAAACACTTTGTTCATCAGGTTCATGAAATAGGCTGGTGCGTTAGTCATCCAAATGACATAACGGTATACTCATACAGTCCATATCTCGTGGTAAAAGCTGTCTTGGGTATATCTTGCTCCTAATCTTCAATCGATGGTACCCGATCGCAAGTCGATCTTGGAAAACACTTTGGCTCCTTGCAAGCGATCAAACAGATCATTTATCATCGGTAGTGGGTACTTGTTCTTGATTGTTACTTCATTCAATCCACGATAATCAACAACCATTCTCAACGATCCATCCTTCTTCTCCACCAATAAAACGGGTGATCCCCAAGGTGAAGAACTTGGGCTAATAAAACCTTTATCCAATAGTTCCTTAATCTGCTTTCTTAATTTCGCCAAATCCTTTGCGGGCATCCCAGACGGTCGCTTCGATATCGGGCCTGTTCCTCGCAACAGCTCGATCAAAACTCAATGTCTCTATCCGTGGCATTCTGCAACTCCTCCGAAATACATCAGATAATCCTTTACCACGGTACTTCTTCCGTACCACCCTCGATAAGCAATTAACTTGTGCTCTCCTCGCTCGTGCCGTGATACATACTTAATCCTTCTTCCTTC
The DNA here is from genome assembly GCA_021605205.1 of Aegilops longissima. Taxonomy (NCBI): domain Eukaryota; kingdom Viridiplantae; phylum Streptophyta; class Magnoliopsida; order Poales; family Poaceae; genus Aegilops; species Aegilops longissima. The sequence goes on along the minus strand of JAHIAM010006254.1, from coordinate 24,288 downwards.
CGTGTGGTGAGCAAATTGACCTTGCGGTACAATCTATGTTTCCTCCATAATTTGATAACCAATCCATTCCTAATATCACATCCAATCCTTGGGATTCCGTAACTATTAGGTCCAAGGGAAAACATAGTGTCCGATCCTTAGTGGCAATGATCACACCATTTACTAGCCATGTACTCGCTCCCGTGAGGTTACTAGCATGGGTGACCTAAGGGCTTGGGTTGGTAACTTGTACTTATCCACAAATCCCTTGATATGTATGAATGCGATGCACCAAGATCAAAAAGAACAACTGCAGAAAAGACTTAACCAAAAACTTGCCGACATCGATCGGGCTGATCTTCAACCTCCTCCACATCAATGTGGTTCACTTGTCCCCTGCTGAAAGGGTTGGGCTTCTTTCCGTAGCTTCCATTGCCATTTCCATTCGCCTTCTCGATAGTCATTTGCATAGTGCCCAGCTTATGCACACTTAAAGCAAGTAATGTGACTCAGTCTACCTTGGATGGTGTAGACGGTTGGTGCGGTTCTGTCTGCTGTTTCCTCCATTCCCGCTCCCATTCTTGGTGCCACTATGGTTGTGCGAATTACCTCCTCCATGGGTATGCTGAAACTGAATTCCTGATTTAGGGTATAACGAGGCTTCACTGAGATCCCGAGTTATACTTCCTTGTCCATACTTCCGCTATGGTTCTCAATTTGTCGCTGCTTTCCTTCAATCATGAGAGCTCGATCTACTAACTCCCGGTAGTTATTGAAACTTGCTACCATCAACGGCATGCTGAACTCATCATTTAGTCCTTCTAGGAACTTCTCCGCTTAGTGCTGATCCGAGCAACGCTATCCGGGGCATAACGTACAATTTGCTAAAGTCATCCACGATCGCCAACAGTCCTTCCTCCTTGGCGAAGTTATAAACTCACGCTTCTTCATGGCCATGGCTCCTCGCTGAAACATGGGCCAAGCGAAGCTTGTGAAACCGATCCCATGTGATGTTGTCACGGATAAGTGGCTGTGAAATTCTCCCACCATGTCGCAAGGGTCCTTCAAGCCGATGTGCTGCAAACTTCACTCTTTCTCCATCTGGCATCCCGCAGTGGTCAGCCCTTCCTATCTTATGGAGCCACCATCTGCTATAATCGCTCGGTTATCGAATACACCGCGGTTCACTTTAAGGAAACGAGTCGATGATCCGCAGGTGGTGGTGGTGGCGGGTTGTTGTTGTTGTTGTTGTTGTTCGCACCAATGTTTGAATCAGGTATTCTCGCTGCTGGATCAATTGGGTGATCTCCGGGAAAACGAATCCGGGTCGCGCCTCTGAGGCATCTGATGGGTTTAGAAGAGAAGAGAAATGTAGAATAGAATGAGGGCTAAGGGGAATCACTACCCAAATGCACATGAGCAAATGCACACAAAATCACTTCATTCAATCAAACAAGGCTTACAACGATCTAACTATCGCAAAAGTGCGTGTACTATAATGTTTACATGGAGGGGATACTACTAATATGTGGGGGACTTCTACTAATTTGAACCGTGGAAGACTCCATGATGTCTCGCCCACTTCATCTTCAAAATCGGGTTCACTTGGATCCGAATCTGTGTCGCCGATGTTGATGTAGTCGATTGGGTGTTCGACATACTGGTCTTCATTCCTCGAGCGCCAACTTCTTCTTGAGCTCTTCGATCTCGCACTTAAGATCGTTATTGTGTCTTGCCGAGCTACGATCTCGCCCATGTAGTCCTTGCGTAGTCTTTAGTTCTTCTTCCGCTCAATGATCCTTTCCTTTGTCTTCTCGCAACTCCAACATGTCATTGACATTTGATTCTCCGGCGCCGAATGTGCTGATTTAACTCCCGGATGAAAGCTGCAATGGACCTATCCTTCTTGGTGTTGACGACGCCCCGCTTGTCGCCTCGGCGTCGCAAATCTGGTAGATAGTGTCCTTGAGGTCTTCTTGATAAACTTCCCAATGCGCCCCATAGTGATGTGAGCTACCATGCTCTTTCCTGCACTCCAAGTGGGTGCAATCAAAACACTATCTATTGGCTTGGTGATTGGGGTGAATGTCCTTCCCGAACGTGAGCATGAATCTTCCAGCCCTCTTCGTGCAGAGTGCGCTGAAAGTCCCTGAAGCTTGGTAATCCAATGTTCGTGTACTTAGTAACTTCCTTCAAGTGAAATCCAAAAGGTGTGCCTTCATCCGTTGGGTGTACTTGATCTTCGCTATCCGCCATCCTAAAGAGAGTAGAAAAGATGAGGAGTTAGAAATGAGAAGAGAGAGGATCTATGGCTTTAACTTAGTGGTCGTGGTCCTACAACAAGGTGGTGCTCGATACCATTCTCTCAGAGCTGCACCAGACCCAAATGGATCAAGTCTTCAGGCTCAAGTTGTCATCCTTGGATCAAGAATGCCGACACCACACAAGATTTCAAGGATTTATAGCAGAGTAGCAATCACACACTTATTACATCGCTGTCCACAAGGAATCTGAATACAATAATATGGCTTAAGGCCATCTAATAATAACAGCGAAGGCTTGGAAGATAAGCGAGTCCATCAACTCCAACGGCATCACCGAGTATAGAACCACGACCTAACACCTTATTCGTCAGTTCCTAAAAGTCTCAACGTGAAAAGTTGCAGCCCGAAAACGGGTCAAGACATGGAATATGCCGCAATGTAACACATAAGAGCAATGAATGAATAAGCCTATACTACATGCATATTTGGCTGGTGGTAAGGCTCACGTTACATTTGCATAAAGCTGATTTTTCCCTACATCAAAGGAATAATTTTATTTAACTATCATGGTGGTTGTTAAACATTGAGAATGGTTGACAAGATCCTCAATCCCAATTAAAAAGTACTCATCAAAACCCAATAACTTTCATTTAGAAGTAACATGTTGAGATTCACATGATAATCAAGTACCGGATACTCAAATTGTCCATAACCGGGACACGGCTAATCATGATTAGTTTATACACTCGCAGAGGTTTATGACTTTTCCCCATTAAGACTCGACGCCTCGCTTGGTTCTCGTGACTACATGGTGTTTGAGAAACGGATGACCGAGACATAGTCTTCGTAAGCACTAGCACCTTACATGTGGGTAGACCGTACTCAACCTACATCCCCTACATCAGCTAGCCTACCCGTAAGAGTTCGCACAACTTAGTAAACTACGCCAGAGCCCATAATTGGCTTGTGGCTGCACACGGAAGTTTCCAGCTTGAATAATCTTATGATCCCTTAGAGCCCGGGTGGCGGTCCAAGAAATACAGTAAGTCCTCGATGGAAACCAGTGCCTCAATCCACCCAGATGTGTGTTTAGGTTGCCACCTTAGATAAACCATTAATTAACAATCTCACATCTGTCATGGATATTCACTCACCCAATCCACGCCTACTAGCATAGCATGACATAATAAGCAAACGAGAAGTAACTCCCAAGGTTTCATAAGTAAAACAGTAATAGGTACTACTCAATCTACTTCCCAAACCCACAATTTAATTAGATCCTAACCATGCAAGTGTTTGAGGAATAGATCTAATGCATAAAACTGGGTAGTAGAAAAGGTATGATCATGTTACTTGCCTTGCCGATGATCCGCGAGTCCTAGAGATTCAAGTAACAAGCGGCGACCGGTGATCTAACGCAGACAAACAACAAGCATACAATAAGTACTCATCTAATGCACAGGAAATCTCGAATAAAAGATCTAACCGAAAGTTCAACTTAAGAACCCTGGTTACAAAAGAATCGAATCAAACAAATTTCAAAGTCGAAACTCGAGAGAGAACGCCTCTTGCTTAGCGATCTGAAATTAGGTCAAAATTTCACAGTGGCAAAACTCTGTGAAAGTAGGGTAGTCGAACGGCGGTTTCATATTTAAACTCCAGCGCTTGAATCACCCGATTCCGATAAACGAGCGAGAAATAAAACAGTTTTGAAAATCAAATCAAATCAAATCGAAAATAACGGATTTAATCCGATTAAAAAGAAAACGATTTAACGAGTTAAATAGTGAACGCTTGTTAACAGAATCTAATCTAACGAACGCTGTTTATTGAAACGAACGTTCGTGAACGCTCATAGTTAAGAAAACCAAAAAATAAAATCAATCTAGGTTTTTTTTAAAAACCAAACATATTTTTTTTAAAAACCGGATCGGCTCGAGGGAGAAACCGAATCGGGCGGCGGGTGGGGCGGCTCCCGGCGACGCCGCGCGGCCCCGGCTCGGGAGAGGGCGGCGGGTTCGGCCGAGGGCGGCGGGTTCACGGCGGCGGCGACGCCCACGGCGGCGCGGCCCACGGCGGGCGGCAACAAGGGCTTCAAGGCTGGGCGCGCTGCGCTGCCCAAGGGTTGGGTGGGAGAGAGAGGGGGGGGGTATTAAAGGCGAGGGGGGCGGTGGCTTGGGAGGTGGCTAAGGGGGGCCGGGTCAAGGGACTCGAGGTGGCGGCGGGTCTCAGGCGGGCGGGAGACCCAAGGGCGGGCACAAGGCGAGGGGAGGAGGAGGAGGTGGGCGGAGGCGCTGGGCGGGGCCTGGCTGGTTTGGGCCGGCTGGGCCTCGTCCAGTGGAAGTGTTTTTTTAAACTTTAAACCAAATGAAATAAAAAAATACCAAATGAACTCCAAATTAAATAAAACAAATTTTCCCGACTCCTAAAATGAGTCGAACAAAATGAACTTTAAAACAATATACATGCATAATTTTTTTAAATGCTCATTTTGCCTAAGCAAAATAAATCTTCCAAAACTAAATTTGGTTTATTTATAATATCTTCATTTTTCCTAATTGTTTGGGAAAGTCATATTATTCCTCTCTCAAATATTTTTTTATAGGAAAACTTTATGAAGATAATTTAAATAATCCATTTATCCTATTTTCAAAATTTGAGGATTCCCAAATATGAAAATAATGAAACTTCCAACTCTCTCCGAGGGTCCTTGAGTTGCGTGAAATTTCTAGGATCGAAAAAAATGCGTAGAAAATATGATATGCATGATGACTCATCAGATAACATTCCAAATTGAAAATTTGGGATGTTACACCTAAACAACATGGCATTGCATAATTCACATACATAATGCCTTGCAACAAGATAACATTGCATAATTCACATATATAATGTCTTGCAACAAGATGGCATTGCATAATTCACATATATGGTAATTAGACACTAAACAGTGGCATTCACACAAAGCATGTCTAAACTAAGCAAATGACATAGCAATGCAAGATACCATACGCACGATATGAGTAACATAACCCTGCCATGTTAGGGCATGCACCTCAAGGGGAAATATGATCGTCATTTGTCTCCTGAATCCTCCTCCGAGGAGCTATCGGTAACAAGCGCAGACATGCGCTTCATCGATAGCATTGTCTGCTCAAGACCTTGTTTCCACTCCAGATTTTTCCATGACTGCGCTTAATGGCTGATGCATGTGAAGAGTAATTGAATGTACTAAAATTGTTGACAAATTTAACACATAATAAAAAATGATGGCATGATATAATTCACATATAAGATGACTCTACAACTGTGGTGGCATTGCAAAATTCACATATATGATGACCGGCTAGACAAGATGGCATTGCATGATTCACATATACGATAAAGAAACAAAACAAATGGCATTGACACAAAGCATGTCTAAACCAAGCAGATGACATCTTTAATGTATACAAGAAGCAATGCAAGACACCATATGCATGATATTACCAACATCAGCATGCCAAGTTAGAGCGAAGACCTCATGGGGTAAATAGGAGTGGTCTTCCTTCCTAATGCCCCTCGTAACAGTTATCTTCCTCTTGATTATGATCCAAATGGGTGGAGGGGGGGCTGCCTTTGCGCCCACCATGGAACGACGCCCTGATGAAATTTTATTGCCACGCAAGGCTCGCTCTTTTGCTCTACATGATCAGTTCCATTGTGTACAATAACCGCATGCATAGGAATAAAACATAGTGAGATTATGTAAGGAGTGCATGCAAATCCAGAGTGATGGTAGCAAACTGTGGATAGACCCAAAACCAATGATAGCAGCAGATAATAGCTTTAGTTAAAAATACAGATAATGGCTCCTTTAATGTTTGTTTGCACCCAACATGAAACTCATAGTAGACACCGGAGATTAACCAGATAGTAGATGATAGTACCGATTGCTGCCCCAATATGTACCCCACAACCATTTAAAACTCAAGTTTCAAAGATTAGTTTGGGCCCGACTTTCGAGTCTAATAGGTGAACACGACGATAATGTAGCATGTCATCATATTAAGCGATGCATAACGAAGCGCATAACGTAAGAGTGCGACCTCTCTTGCGGACCCGTAGTCCTCAAGGTCATCTGCTCAGCTTGATGATGGTAATGCAGTTGTCGAGGCCAAGCAAGGGAAGAAGATCTGAGGCGGTGAAAGACACCGAGATCGGATCCCCTGCTGGTGAACCCTTCCGTCTTGGTGCAAATTGAGCTGGGTGGAACACAACAAGCAGGAGCAGTGACAAACCACACAAGGTTTTCTTTTGACACATATCTGAACGGAAGTAATTGAGTAAGGGCTTGTTTGAATTTGAGGATTCTAACAATGCAGGATAGGAAATAGACAGAATAGGATAGGAATGCACGGCAAAACAGAGAATTTAAAACACATGATTTCGCCAACTGGTGTTTGATTCACAACAATTGAAGATCACAGATGCAAAAAGCATGGTGAGATTAAGTCAAACCACAAGAAAATGTATGGTTATAATGCTATTATGCTACTATCTCTTAGTCTTGTTCTTGATGAATAGGAATATGAAAAGGAGGATAAGTGGAAATTAGAATTCCTACGGTTTTTCTTTCAAGGAGACACTAAAGGAACAATCCTACAGCTTTTCCTTTGCTCCATTCCTTTGCACCAAATTCATGAAAAGTAGTACCATAGGAAACTTTCCAATTCCTATGTTTTTCATTCACTTTTCCTTTCAAGCACCGGGTGATTCTAGTAGGCAGGTTTGAGCAAGGAAAATCCTACACTAAAAAAATGTTTTTGTGCTACTTATTACTTTGGACCCTGTGCCACGCCATACTAGCTCAACTCCTGTGCCCATCGACAAATGCACAAGACAAATGCGCAGAGATAAATAATGATGGCATTCAAGAGAGTCCATCACGGATAGCTGTTGCCTGGTACCTCACCGCTTTCATAGTAGGATAAAATAATCGATTTCCCAGTTACGACGAAAGTGCTCAAAGGGACAATATATATAACATGTAGAGTAAAAAAGAGATGCAACAAGTGTATAACCTCTTTGGCGGCCATGTCGATCTCAACGTGATTGGGTTGGTCGGAGGATGCTCCGCTGACTTTGGTCTGCCGGAGGAGGGAAGAAGATCTTATGCGCTAGAGATGGAGCCCGAGGTATCGCTCCGCTGTGATGGAGGGTTTCATCGCTGGAGCAGCTCCCGTGAGTTGTACGACGCCGAGGTCAAGCAGACAAGAGAGACAACGAACAACGAACAACGTTAACCTGAGTGGAATTCTAATAGCATCTCCAATACATGACGAAAATACATAACCACAAAGTGCTAGATGTAAAATACATCAGCCGCCATCATCTCGAACTTAACTGCTTAAACTAAACTTAACTGCTTTAAACTGAACTCTAACTGTCTAAACTGAATTTTGTCTGTCAAGCTGAATTTTGTCATTTAAACTGAACGCACTAGCAAGGTGAGGCTACACGCCGTCGATCGACTTTTTCATCTCTCGTCACCGATTTTGCAGCCGTTGATACGAAATCAAGGGCTCACGATTCATCTTCAACCTCCACCCCTTGAGCCGCCACCACCACCAGCCAAACAAGAGCTTCGCACTCGCATGTCGGGTGCGCCGCCGCCGCCCCAAAACACTTCCCACCACCGGGTCCGCCGCCACCTGCCATCCTCTAGCCCCCTCGTGCCGAGATTTTCTCCGCGATCCCCATGCCACCGCCTTCGCCACCGGGCGCACCACCGCCCCATCCCGAACCCTAAGATAGATAGTGGGTACCTTCCCCTGAGCCCTCCCCGCCGCGCTGGTTCTTCCTTCACCTCGGGCGAGCCCACCCTTGAAATCGATCGACCCAAAATTCGATTCACCGATCAAGTGTAGCCAATCGGAGCAGCATCGCAAGCAAGAGCAAGAGCGAGAGCAGAGCGCAAGCAAGAGCAATAGCAAGAGCAGACTCAAGCAGGGACCGAGAGCAAGAGCAGAGCAGCAGCGAAGCGAGAGCTAAAGCAGCAGCAGCTCCTATCGATGTGGACGCCGCCGCCGAGGGAGCGACACTGCGGAGGAAGTGGCGGCGACGCCGCCGTGGATGGAGCTGCTACCGTGTCGGCTCGGGACCGAAAGCCGCAGAGACCGTGAGATCGAATCAAGAAGAAAATGCGCGATTAGTGTACAACCTCTTTGGTGGCGCCGATTAGGCCGCAGCTTCATCCGAGGAAACGGTGATGATGATGCTCTTCGTGGTGCAGGTGAAGACGGCGTGGGAATGGAGGTGGCGCAAAGACGAGGGGAACGCTCGGGCAGCTCCTTGGAGGTGGAGGACGGGTGGCTAAACCGCGGACGATGAGATCGACGACGGATCCTCATCCGCACGGTGGATGAGGGACGACAAGGTGTTGCTGTGGAAGACGCCATAGGGAAGAAGTCTCCGCTGGGTGGCGGACGGAGCAGTGTGGGGTTTCTTCGCTGGTTTTCACGGCTCTCGTGTACGAATGGGTGGGCGGATGGGATGGCAGGGGGAACCATGGCTTAGAGACGCTTTGTCCGAAATGTGGGTAAGTTACGAAGTACCCCCACCGATTTGAGGCGGTTCTTTTGGTTCAGGTACCACGGCATTTCACGGTCGGGATTTCACAGAGGTGGGAGTTTTCGCTACTGCTGTAATTTTGGAATAGCAAGGCGGGTTGAGATGGAGGGAGTTGTTTGAGCACAACGAGACAAAGATATATCTTAAATATTTTGGGCTAACAAGGCTGGGTTGAAGAGGCGGAGTTTCAAGAACACGATAGACAGAGACGCTTAGCTTCAATTTTCGCATAACAAGCCGCGCTTGAAATTTCGAAGAACAAGCTTAACGTGTACCAAAAAAAGACAATTTGCACCTCAACACGCACAACACACACACAAACACCATTTAGACTAGAGTAAGGTACACGGCATTGCACGCATGAGATTTGGCAACCAAATTATGAATAAATACCACATTATAGCATGCAAGCTTTGAGTCATATATGCATGATGTAGATGTTCGCTTAATTTTATAGTTCATTTCATTCAAAATCATCTAGTTTTTATAAGAAAGCTAATCTATTTTAAGATTCATGGAATTGTGCGTTGTAAGACATAAAGTAAAAACAAATAATGGCAAATCATGTAGAAAACATTTGGGCAATTATGATACGGAAGATTCTAGAACAAATAAGAAGTGCTTGTGTTTTGATGTTTGTGCATTATGCTTAAGTTCAACCATGGAGTCTTCTAGATTATACATGTGGCGAAATCTGGTGGAATCTAGATGATATCCAACGGCCAATAGTGCTCAAATTTGCCATCTTTGGACCTTCGGATTCGCCTCATCCAATGACCATCTTTCAAAGTTAAAGTTACCCACTCACAATATAAAAATATATATAATATAATATATATATAGGGGTATAGATATAGATATGTGATGCGAAAGCCGCCCATCATCTCCAATTACATGCACGGATGCGACATGGGCAAATGATGTCTGCCATCGGTATCTCAAATTCAAATCAGTCTGACCTTGTTCAATGTGTATACATTACAACATGCTTGTTTCCAAAGCACACCACGCAGATCTCAGTTATAGTCATGCATGCATGGGTTTCAAACATCAGATCTCTTATTCAAATATTTGAATTCAACTTACATTGATTATGACCTCACCTATTCTTTTACACCCACACAGTAGTCTTCTTTATAATTGTACCACTAACTTTCTCTCATGCATGCATGCACATACACTACTAATGGCATTATCTATTGCACGATGCAATCTTTTTCTTCAGGTCGGTCTCCCCATGAAGGCACACACCCACACACATCCCCCTCTCCTCATACCGGCATTCTTTATCTCTCATGCGCATGCGCAACGATCGATGTTCCTCTATGTATGTGTGTATAGCTAGGTCTTTCATAGTTTTCCACACAAACCGATCAATCGATATATCTAGTGAGGTCTCACCCTCTTTCCCACGCCCACATCGATCAATCTATACCTCTCCCACGCCCACATCGATCAATCTGTACTCTCTATATAGGATTAACATAAATAGCTAATACACCCACATTAATTATATATCCAACGCCCCTCTCATCATCCATGCCTTCCGCTTCATCTCTCGGGCCATGCACAATGGCGAAGACAAGGCGTAAGGGCCCTGCCCCCTAACATCACTATATATCGAGGCTAATATGAATGTGATCATTAGACAATTGCTGCTAAAAAGGTTTAATTTCATGAATTGACCTCCTCATAAAGGATTAGCAATGCTTGGCCCCTAGCTCATTTATTTTTCATGGCTCCGCCATCAAGGCAACAAACAAGCGCACGGTTTGCCCCTCTCTCTAAATATCGATCTCGACTTGTGCATTCCTTCATAGTCTCCTCCACTGCCCTCACACCATCTTCTAGCCCCCACCGGATTTTGCCACATGTACAATCTAGCAGACTCCATGGTTGAACTTAAGCATAATGCACAAACCTCAAAACAACAAAGGGTTCTCTTTGTTCTAGAATCTTCCGATCATAACTGCCCAAACTTTTTTTCTAGTTGAATTGCCATTATTTGTTTTTACTTTATGCTTTACAATGCACAATTCCATGAATCATAAAATAGATTAAGGGCTTCTTTGATTCAAAGGATTCTCAAAGGAATTTTGGAGGATTCTAATCATTAGGAATTTTTCCTATCTTGGTTGTTTGATTCAGAGGATTGTAAACCATAGGAATTTTTCCATATGATTCATTTGCACTAGATTTCATAGGAAACATCCCATCCACTCAAACCTCTTTGAAAGAATTCTGCTTTTTCTATGCACAATCAAACACTCGTACAATCCTGTAGGATTCAATACGACATTCCACTATAATCTCATGTTTTTCCTATTCACGAATTTAGATTTTTTTACAAAAACTAATTTGATTTTGAATGAGATTAACTATAAGAATTAAACGAAGGGCTACATCACGCATATATGACTAAGAGCTTACATGCTATAGTGTGGTATTTATTCATAATTTGGTTGTAATCTGATGCGTGCAATGCACGTAAATTACTAGTACTTCGAGTATGTGCAAAACACGTAAATTAGAATACCAATGGCACGCTACACAGTGTCTCTCTTACAGTTCATGAAGCCATGTGGCACATGTGGAGGCGTCGCCAATTCTCCTTGCGTGGATTGATCACAAGGACGCGTGCTGGTTCCGTAAGAATGTACTGCCCTCCCCGAGCCATACCGGGCGTACATGCACGAAGAGAAGATGTGCACGCACGCCACGCACGCACTCATTCCTCGCACGCACATCGCCGGGTACACGGGCGGACGCAATTTTGTACCAAGATCCACCCCATGTGATAATTTGACGCGTAAAGTCGCTCACTTCATTGATGGTCAATTAATACAGCGATGCAAATTGAGTGGACGGAGGGCGGAAGAAAGACATTATTACTCCACCGCACGCATGCAGTAGTTAAATCGGGTTGCTAGTAGTACTTCCATTGGTCTCCTTCAGATTTTGTGCCAATTTTGACAAGAATATAATATTTACGATTTGAGCAAGTAGTCTACTTGAAATTTATGTTCCACTAAACTCATCGGGAGCCGCTTTCGCCTCAAACCAAAACCATCAATTAATCTTTACCTTGTTCCCATCACATTCGAAGATCTGCTCACACCTACTAGTACTACGACCAAACCTGAACGTGTTCCCACTATGCAGGTATTAGTACTACTAGTGCTAGTACTTAGGTTATAAAAAGGAACTACCTAACCAAAAATTACTCTACCTTTCCTCCTCATAAGTGCTTCTTCTTCGTCCGTCGCTGTTATGGCCGGTGAGCAGAGCTCTAGGTCGAGAACTACTCATAATAAGGAGCGCAACCAAGGCTGCGGAAAAAGAGAGGGGGCTCGCGCCACGCAGAGACCTCGAAGATCTCTCACGGCAGGCGATGGCTCCTGTGAGCGCCTCTAGCCACTGGAGGCTAACATGCCGAGCCGGGCGGAGCTGGAGTCGTTATCCCGACGGCATGCCCGATCAGCTCAATAAGCACCTCAATAAGCAGTAGGAGTTCATCCAAGGCTTGACGGAGTTGTCAAGGAGAGCCTCGACGACATGCCCGCCGAGCTCAATCAGCAGGGGATTTGACCGCCGTGATGCTGAAGAAGAGCATTGCCTCGAGAAGAAGGCGACCGCTAAATGCTGCGACTTCAGGAGGACAAGGCGAAGCTCGCCACGAGATCGACCTCTTGAAGGAGAAGAACGCCGCTGGAAGAAGCTGCATGAGAATAGTAGTTCCTCGATGAAGATGCTGCAGCCCTCGCCATGGAATGTATGAGGAGTTGGCGAAGCTCGCATCGAGCACCCGCCGCTGTCAAGGTACGTAATGCGCCGTGGAACAGATGATGAAGGCTCGCACGAGAAATCCCGCCCATGGACAGAATGAAGAAGATGGCGGAGGAGACACGCAAGGAGATGGAGGTCGGAGGCGATGAAGAAGCAAGCACGACCCGCAGCTAATTAGATCATTTGGGGTGATAATCTTCCTTCTTCTTTTGCTGCTGTGTTTCATCTTTTGCTTCGGTGTTTCACAAGACGTGTCAATCACGAGGCATGAATAGAACAATGGTTTTTGTTTTTTGAGGAATGAGTAGAACAATGCTAACAATGAGATGACTAGCAAATTAGATCATTTTTATCGCCATATGGCAATCGGGCTGCCTTGTTTCGGTTCCTCCATCGCAGACTACTCCAAAGGAAAACTTGAGTATACCGCACGGTTCTTTGATCCTCCTCGATCAGGTCGCCGCAAGACGATACGAAAGCAGTCAAATCAAAAGGCCCCGCCTTCCAAAGCAAGAATGAGCCATCAAATCACAAAGGCCCTCGCCTCGTGAATCGACCAAGCTAGACTGCCTCGCCTCTAGCCTTTTAAAAATGTATACCTTTGTACAGCAAGAGTATCGATGGATTGCTCCATGGAGCAAAACTTGAAATTAAAAAAAGGTGGTACATATAGAGAGCGCTTGCCGCCAAATTATGCATATAGTACTATTAAAAAGGCTAGTCACAATAATGGTGTCCAAAGCACAACCCACCCTCAAATAAAACTAAGCACCGGAATTCTTTTGACAAAACGAGGACACTAGCCGATTCTTTTGGAGGTCAAGGTGTTGCCTACAACAAGGCCTATCCGACGCAGACTTCTTTGTCATTACCAAAGTCTATAGTAATGAATTTGACTAGGTTGCTCTCGAGGAAGTCCTTAAAACTCGCACTCAACGCCGGCATGGCATATGTGGTAGACCAAGCATAAGTCATGCACGCAAACCTCGATCACGCAAGCGGCTTCTTCCTCTTCGTCCCTTAGATCCTTCTCTCGCCCCACGAATCGTGGTGTACTCAACATCTAGCCCGCACCCACTCATCATGTGAGTCTTCAACATGCGCCCTGCTTAGAAAGGCATCCTTTCACCGTCACTTTAAGAACGAGTGTAGATGACGCCGAACTCATCGCCGGTGATGGTTCTAACCTTGTACTCACCGCCGATCGGGGAGATTTGGGACGCCATGGATTTGGGAGGAGGGTTAGGATTAGTGGAACTGCCATAATGTGAATGGACGGGACGACTAGGAGCGAACCGCCGAGTATTAAAGGACATGCGGGGACTAGTAGGAGCGAACGCCGCTCAGGCGAACGGCAGGGTAGTGGCTTTCCATTCTTCCCATGATACGGGCTTCCGAGAGCCCTTGGATCGGAGATGGAACAGTTGCATGGCGTGATTCTAGACCAATGGGTGAATATCCTATCCTCGGAGGGTTATTCTACAAATTTTCAGCAACTTAGCATGCGATCGCTTGATTCAGATCCAAGGGCTGCCAAAGAGTCTGTATCATGGTCGCTACTTACCACGATCGTCAAGCCGCCATGCTGTCGCTTCTTTGAGATTTAACACGCATGCTAGGGCTATCCGATGTTGGCATGTCATACATAGTCATCACTTAGTCACTCATACTACAACAAGGTTGGCTATAAGGTTGGCTATAAGTGTATTTTTACTCCTCTCTATCTTTTTTTTTTGTATTTTCTTCCGTCTCATATTATAAGAACGCTTTTGACACTAGTGTAGTGCCAAAACGTTCTTATATTATGGGACACAGAGTACTAGTATTTATTGCATTTGCCAAGGAGTGACCTCTTCCAATGAAATGGTGTTGCTAAGTTTGCTTCATTTAATTAGCTATAGACTCAGTTGGTTGTAATGGAAGTATCATATACTAATATCATGCATATGATACTAGTGTATGACACCTCATCAAGTACTACCTCCTAATGCATATACATATGATACTAGTATATGATACTATGCATTAGGGAGGTAGTACTTGATATAATTAGCTATAGACTCAGTTGGTTGTAATGGGAAGTATCATATACTAATATCATACATATGATACTAGTGTACTACCTCCCTAATGCATAGTATCATATACTAGTATCATGTAGTACTTTATTTATTACCATGCATGACACATAGTAGTATAGCATTTATTATAATATAGTATCATGATATGATACTCAACCCTCTTTTTCTTCATTTAATTTTATGACACCTCTTCAAAATTGCCTAGTTGACATGCATGATACTAGCTATTATACTACCATTACAACTAGCCTCAAAATTGTCTTTTCACCTAGGTACACGCGCTTAGCACCATTTCTTCCTTGGGTCACCAAACTAGTCTCTCTTTCTGATTAACTTGCCACATCGACTTTATGCCTATGTGGCAAGCTTAAGCACCTATAGGAGCAAGTAAGTACAATAGCGCTTTTGCCGCTTTACATGGCATTTTTGCATATGTGGAGGAAAGAGAGGCAAGGAAAAAGTGGAGAAGTGGGCTCATGCAAGAGCCATCCTCTACTACTACATGGTGGAGCATTGGGAGAGGCACCGATGGAGGTGGTCAGAATCGGGGACTCACGCTGATCAGAAGCGCCACAGCTTAAAATGATAATGGCAAGTCAAATCACGGGCCCCACCTGTCCAGCAAGAATCTCCGTCAAATCACACAGCCCCACGCTTGCAGCACTTCCTCGCTTTTCGCTGCTCGCCGAACCGACTAGGCGGAACTCGTCTCGCGCCGCCACCGGCAGGAAAAGCCCCGCCGACTTTTTAAATAGTATATAGTATACTAATTTTGTATCCATGGATTGCGCCGCGCCATGGAGCAAAGCGCCTAGAAACGGCGTACACATGTACGGAGTATACAAGACGACGTCGCTGCTCATACGCACCTCTGCACGGTCGGTCGGTCCGCACGCTGCTTCTCCGAATGGAACGCTGCTATATTGCATTCGCACACACATGTGGGACGCAATTGAGAACCGACCATAGGCACACCCCCCTCGCCCCGCAAGTTGGGTGACTTAATAGAAGAGGGAGACGAGCGATAGTACTAGAGAAGTGTTGTACTACGTTGGTGCCCGGACGATCCCTACAAGACACGGAAGATCAGTCGTCCATGCATGTGACCAGACCAAAGCAGACACACTGGATTGGCTATCGCTCACATATCGCAGTGCTGTGTTGTACATGGCTGTAGTTGTGGTGAGAAATCTAAAAAGGTTTCTTGTCATCTCACAAAATTATGTGTCATGTGCTTCGGATCATCGCGAGGGTTAAACAGCCGACAAATCGAAGGGCTAGTCATTGGGGCACATGCACTAACAAAGGACTACCGGCTGCCATCTAGGTCAAGCCGGCTATGTTAATTAGGACATCTATCGACGGACCCCTTTTCTACGAAGTTTATCTTTAATTTGAGCTTTGTTCCTTGTCTAGTTTGTCCGCTCGATTCATGTTGTCTCCTTTGGGCAAGAGGTTATGATTTCTTGTCATGTGGCATTTTTCGTGTTATATGTTATAATCCGCGCTTCAGATCAAAATGACGACAACCGCGCCCCGGCCACGCATGAAGACTTCTCGACAGTCATTGACGAGGTCAAGCCGGCCTAGAGACAAAAGAAAACTAAGTACTACTCCACTATATAGGCAGGAGCTCCGCTTGCTTGCTAGTGTTGCTCTTCACACCATCTCGGCCTCTCTAGATCTAAACACGACAGCCGTGGCCACACTCTCTCTCTCTCTCTCTCTCTCGCTCACCGCTGGTCACAGATCCACCTGGATCCTCTCGCGGGGAAGGTGAGAAGGTGCAACGCTCACGCTGGTCGCCCCTCGGCGACGGCTTTACCTAATGCCGGGCGCGGCCCGATCAGCCTCGCTTTGCCGTTTTCTCCCAAGCACCACTGGCGAGGGAGGGCCTCCGACCTCTTCTTCCTCGCTGCCGAGTGTGGGCAGATCCGCCTCCCCGCCCACCTAGCGACATCCCGCGACCATCGTATAACTTCCTTCAAACCGCCTTGTTTATTTCCCGAGCTCCCCGACGCCGCTGCATTTGTAACTTTTACTATTTCTCGGCCCTCAGAGATAGGATCGATCGGCTGTTCAAAACCACCTAATTTTTTATGTTTAAGAGGTAAAACTAGTTCATGCACTCAATCTAGTACTACTTGGTTCAAACAAGGAAGAAAGGGGTTAAGGGGTGGGGAGGATTTGTTACCTGAATCTAGGACTTGGTCGAAAGAGGAAATAATGGGGTAAAAGTAGCGTAGACCTGCTATCCAACTGGTCTCTAGGTCTAATAGGAAATAAAGGAAACGCAGACAAACTCAATATAAACCCGATCTATTGGTTGAAAAGGAAAGAAAGTGGGGATGGGGACAAGTCAACAAAGTAAGTCCAAGACTAGATTTGCTAGCCTCACACAAAGATAAGGTGGCTATACCGAACAAAAATGGGACCAACCTGTATATCCTGCTCGATGTTTGTTGCCCCGAGCCACTCTTATGTAATGCCACCGTAAAATGTAGCAACAGACCGTTAAAAGTAAGGACACGTTAAACCAATGTTGTTTTCAATGTAATGCCTCCAAAGAATATGAATCAATGGCACTTTTTACATGTCCCGCTAAAATTTCCCATTAAGATAAGTTGGTTCTTTTCGTTAGAAATGCAACTGCCCTGGTCCGCCTACTCTCCCGCGCCCAAAGTAATGTCGATTTAACGGTTGTCATAGTTAATCCCGATGCCCACACTAATATCTAGCAATGCCACTCGCTTAGAAATTGCTCGCTGTCCTTGTAGGATTGCTATTCAGATAAGGAACATGCTTTTCATTTGATGCATGTTTCATCACTTGTTACTTGTTAGTCACCCTCCTTTCCACCTTTTTTTGCAAACAAAGATATACATTTCACGCCGATCTTAGTTGAACTGCACAAATGATATCCAAATTATAGTTGAGCATTCCAGGAGCTTCACAACCAACCTTGATGTTGCTCAATTTTATTGCAACTAATGAAGAAGAAGCTCTGTGGGTTTCATTTCGATGGAAATGGAACCGGCCGGAGCCCTTTTCTTAAAAAATTTTGAAGAAGCTGCTAGCTCACGGACATTGCTTCATTTTAGGTGAACTGCACCAAAAGGTCCCATGAATTGAATCATCCATGTTGGTGACCGAAGAGCTACCAAAGATCCCAATAAGCACCCCGCCTCCATCCTGCGACGACGCAGACACCTCGCTTTCCACCGTCAATTCCTAGTGTCACCGATAAAATGAAGTAATAATACAGTTAAAATAGAGCAAGTGTCATCTCTATCATTTCATTTCCAATGTAGATAAAGAAAGTGCTTCTTTGTTAAAGTATGTTTCATCAACTAGTCCCATTGTTAATGCTTGCCGCTTTCAAACTGGGTGCTTAATTTTAGTTGATATGTACAAAATAGAGATTTGAATGTCTCAAGGCGCCTCCTTGTACTACTGCTGTACACCGATGTTCATCACCGCGTAAGGTGTATCGGGAGACTTGGGACGATGTCCAAGATGAGGCGCATTATATGAGAGCGCCGCAGGCCCATCTCGCCTCGCAGATGGCATACTATGATACTATCGCAATATTTTCTTCTATTTATTTCGTGTGTTTCATCAACTAGTGCCACTATAATGTAATCACGCTTTTTCATTATCTCAGTGCAAACAGGTTATTCAGCTGCATTTTGGTGGAACTGCACAAATGTAATGAGGAACCGCATATGCAGAAAGTAGGTGTGCCAAGTAAAATTACCGACACCAACCATGCTGCATGCACGATTGGCATCCACCACAACCAGTGGGATGTGGCGCCTCTATGGACGGATCTTTCTCGCAGCAAATCCTCTAACCAAATACTAGTAGCTTATATTGGCAGTTTTCTAGGAGTACTCTTTGTGAAAGAAGCACCAATCTATTTTTCTTTATTTGTACATCGTGGTCACAACTTTGATCCAAAGGTCCGTAGCTATTTTAGGGTGATTGGCGAGTACTGGAGACTGATTGTAAGCATGATTTTCATTAGTCTGTCACATCGATTGTAAGCATGAGCAGGTGGAAGATTAGGTTAGTGCTAAGCTTACCTTAAACCCTACCACCGCCGTTGAAACGAGGCGAGCATCGAGGGAACCGTGGAGAACGCCGGGAAGCGACGTCACGCCATCCGCCTCCTCTTGCGGTGGGAGAACGAATACTCCTATGGTTCGGCCGGCTCGCACCTCACGAACAGCACACCATACTCGACGATTCTTTATCCTCGGGTGCTCGACCTTCGACCTGTACACCCACCACCTCCGCTCAATGTCGCCTCGGGCGACCTGTCTTCCATCGCCTATAGGAGATACTCGATGAACTCGAGGATCAAGCGTGATCGCCACGAGGAGTACATGTACATCGCCGCCTCATCGCCGCTGCCTCGCTTTTCGCATACATTGCCACATGGCCCGTGACTGCCCTTGAAATCTCCCACTCATTGTCAAACCAACTAAGGATCTCCTTCAACTGGATAACTTTTCTCAAGGCCAAGCATGATCTGCCTGATTCACGCAGATCCTCTCCATAGATGTCATTCTGAGTGGTCCGGTGCTAGCTTTGGAAGATGGGAGGAGAGATGGTGGTCTTGCAATAGAGAAGAGGGAGAGGAGAGGAGGTGATTTTGGAATGGAGATGATGGAGAAGGGAGGAGGTGGTTTTGCAATGGAAAGAAGATCAGAAGAGGGAGAGGCGAGACGGTGGTTTTGGAATGGAGATGATGGAGAGGAGAGGAGGTGGTTTTGGAATGGAGATGATGGAGAGGAGAGGAGGTGGTTTTGCAATGGAGAAGATCAAGAGGGAGAGGCGACATTGGTTTTGGAATGGAGATGATGGAGAGGAGAGGAGGTGGTTTTGCAATGGAGAAGATCAAGAGGGAGAGGCGTAGACGGTGGTTTTGGAATGGAGATGATGGAGAGGAGAGGAGGTGGTTTTGCAATGGAGAAGAGGGATAGGAGCGCAAGCAGCGATTTAGGATTGGGCGAGAGGGTCAAGCGCCACTGGATCGGATCAAAATCAAAATCAATTTACTCCTTCAATTAAGAAAGTGACCCCACATTAACTAGTCTCCTTTTATTCTCGGTCATAATTGACCATGATTTTCGCACATAAAATATATGTTATATGTTGCAAAAATAATATAATTTGAAAGTACATTCAGATACTAACCAAACGATACAATTTTTGGTGACATGCATTCACATTTTGCTTGTCACACACAAGACGTGGGTCAAACTTTGACCCAAAATACGCAAAACAACAAAAAATACTTCCAAGACCAGCGCTTTTCCGCTCTTCTCCTGTTCCAATCTAAATCCACCGCCGCCTCCTCTCCTGCTCCAATCTAAATCCAGCGCCGCCTCTCTCTCTTCCATTTCAAAACCACCGCCCCTCCTCTCCTGCTCCACCAAAACCAGCTACCCTCTCCCGCTCTAATCTAAAAACCAGCGCCGCCTCCTCTCCTCTTCCATTCAAAAACCACCATGCGAATCAAGGTGCTGTGGAGAAGTAGATCGATGGAGGAGTACAACCGATACATGAGGATCGCAGACGGCAACTTCTGAAGCTAGCTAGGATGTTGGAGATGCAGTCTTGGTTTGACAACAAGGACCAACTAGCGGCGACGCGACATCCATGGCCAAATATCTGCAACGAGAGCAAAGGCGGCGATACCCCGGAGAGAGTCGCCAGTACATAGAGCTGCTCCTCTGGGCCATGGAGCAAACAGATTCACCAACCGATCGTGAGGGAGCGGTGGTGGAGTATCGATCCCGATGGAGCATCCACCAGAGATTGAAGGATCGAGCATCTACTGTGGTGCCGCTTGTGAGGGTGTCCTACCAGAGCGAGCCGGGTGGAGTCTTCACGACCAAACCCAACTACAAGAGGAGAAAAGCAGTTGGTCTGACGACGCTTCCTCGCCATCGCCTCCCTCGCTGCTCACATCGTTCTCACTGGAGCGGCTGTCTGCCGCCGAGGAATAGGAGGGACTGCCCCCACCCAATAGTCGGGCAGGTTGTGAATTGTCGAGGAGCTTAGGGTTGTCCGTGATTTGCAGGTTGTGAATTGTGTATTTTGAGAGTACTTTCCTTCCGATATGAATGTCTTTTGAATTTCAGATTTGCAGATTGAGCATATGAAGAATTTTATGAATTCTAGAGATCTATTTTAGCACTTAAAAAATGTAGTTTCATAGGAGTATAAAAGTGCATTTAGAAGAAACCGCAAGTTTCAGGGCCAGATAAGAAACTGCAAGTTCAGTTTCAGATAAGAAATCGTGAACTTTCAGAGGCAGAGCATTTATATTAACACGCCTTTTCAAACAGGGTTAACATCATTTTGGAAGTTTTGTTCGTGGTCTAAAATGGAACTACCAGCCAGTTAATATCATGCTGATCAACATTCATGCATAGCACATCTTCATATGATGCACAACAAAATGCCCACACAATGTTGAGTGTGTAAACACAGAGAAAACGAGGGACGGAGTTTTGGCAAGTGTTGACGTGGTTTTGGGCTGCCCTGCCTAGGCTTTCATTTTTAACATGCGCAGCCCACGCACCTGGATGGGAGGGCCTGTTTGTATTTTCTTAGGGCCGCTATGTATCGACCGCCTATGGACCTCCAATCCGAGGTTTTATTTTTGGCAGCCCAATTTATGTATTTTTTAAGAAAACGCAGCGGTCTGTTCTATTTTTCTATATAAGAATAGGAACGCCAGTATAACTTATGTTTCCCTTTAACTATATATATATATATTTAAATTATTTTATATGTTATTATATATTATTTTTATTGTCATCATATATTTAATGTGATACTTACATATGTAAGAAAACAATATCCCACATCTTATTAATTATAAAAATAATTTCTTAACAAATAAAATCCTGGATTGTTTTGGCACAAAAATCCTAGTGATCGTGTACAAAAGCTTGGTAAGATTTAAGGACTAATGTAATAATATCACTTATTATTTAAATATATTTATAACAAAATGCTCAGCCCTTTTTTATTTTTTGATAACATTGCTGGCCCAACCCAATATTATAATTAGAATTAGCCCAACAAAATCGTGTATCTAGATAAAGTGCAAATGGCCTGTAATTTTTTAGGAAATAAAATAAATGGGCCGCATGAAAGCTACATTAATTGTTCACCCAACCCAGCTAATGGCTGTAATTCAAAAAAGATCAAATTGATCAGAATTCTATCAAGTAAAAAACCTCAGTAAATTCAAAAATGGTTGAATACGCGCACATTTTTGGAGGCTGAAATGTGGGCCAATAGGTCGAAGCCAACGCAAGTCGTTGTAAATTTAGTCAACAAATGATTCTCGACATGTTAGCCGCTGGATTTACATCCAACGGCCGCATCCATCTTCAATCTTCGCCTTCTTCCCTCCAGCCGCCGCCGACCACTTCCCGCCTCGCTGCTAGCATCTTCGCTAGCACGCCGCTATGAAGCGCTACTCCACCGTTAGCCGTGCCATCCCTCCAACCTCCACACCTCCTGTTCTTCTCCACCGACGCCCAACCACACCGCACTAGAACCGAGTTAACCTCAGACACCTCTCCGCTCGCGACTCTACTCCCACGCCTTCCCATCTCCGCTCGCTGTCCGGCCTCACCGCCGCCCACCACCTTGATGCGCCGCGGGCGTGGTCAACGTGGTCAACGAACCACACCATCGGAAGTAGGCTGGCGGAGAGGCGACGCTGGGTCCACGGCCGCACACAAGGAAATGCCTCCTTATTACGCGCAAAATAATGATTCCTCCACCGACATCTGGGACCCACCGAAGGGCCTCAGATTTCGCAAAAAAACGTGGCTCCCTCGCCGACTTGTCGGACCCACTAGCTATCTTCGCACGCAAGGAAGTGCCTCCTTATTACGCGACAAAAAATGAATACTTCTGCCACCGAACCCAAAGATACCGAGGTTGGCTTAGGCCTACCACTGCTGACGTGGACGGAGGGCTTTGTCAACTTAGTCAATATGAACGATTCTAGCTCCTCGTTATCGTGACGATGTTCATCGAACGGCTGTAGTGCTTCTTCAACCTCTCGGTCTTTTGCTCCACCGCCCAAACCAAAGGTCGGTCCGGCCGCTGCGTGCTCCTTCTCCTGGTCGGGTCAGTGATGCCGCTGAGGCCTCACCGCCCCTACTACTCCCACCGCTGCCAGGCCATCCTCTACTCACCCACCCCTCGTTAATCCACGGCGACAAAGAGCTCTCACATCGCAGCCGAACCAGTGAACCTCAGATTCTTCGCGCGGCATCCATCGCCATGTTTTCCCGGCCCGAAGTCGCCCCCTTTAGGCTCGCCGTTGTCCACCGCCGGTGCTTTCGGGCGCGCGTGGTCAACGTGGTCAAGGAACGACTTCATCGGACATGGATCAATACGCGGAGAGGCCGACACCGGGTCCACGTCCGCAGCAAGGAAGTGCCTCCTTATTACGCGGAAAATAATGATTCCTCCATCCGACAAGCGGGACCCACCGGATGGGCCACCGATTTCGCGAAAAAAGTCTTCGATCGCCGGGACCCACCAGCCACATCTTCGCACGCAGGAAGTCCGTCCGGCAAAAAAAATCGATTCGGGTCGACCGCTGGGGACCCACTACCACATCTTCGCACGCAAGGAAGTGCGTCCGAAAAAATGATTCGCTTCTCGATCGCTGTGGACCCACCAGCTACATCTTCGCATGCAAAGGAAGTGCGCCCGGCAAAAAACGATTCGCTTTCCTCGACCGCTTCGGACCCACCAGCTACATTTTCGCACGCAGGAACTGGCTCGACAATCGGACCCACCTAGTCGGAAGCGCACGTAAGGTTATTCTGGTCGCGAACGGTACGTGACATACAGTCGGCGTAGAGGCGCCGCGACGCGTCATATGTAGAGGCGCCAGACGTAGCATGTACACGCACGCATAGGCGCCAGGGTGCAAGAAAGAAAATACGGCCACGCACGACATACGGGCAGGGCTCCTAACACCTATCGCGATACGCACATGGCTGGGTCGAACGAGAAACAACGCTGCTGCCGTGTTCATGGGGAGCCAACCGCCTGGTCGGAACGGAATGCGTGGTCATGTTCATCGGGAGGGCTTGGACGGAACAGCGATGGAAATGAGGCCCGGCGTATCAGCATCAAACAAAGGAAACGCCTTGTGTTCGAGCCGCCACGCTCAAACGAGGTCTCGCTGATTGGGAGGGGCCGGGCGTATCAAGAACAAGAGGAAACGGACTCTCCGGCTACTAAACGGGGGTCCCGTTGATCGGGAGGGGTGTGGGCGAACGCAAAACGAACTAAACGGACTTGTGTTGAGCGCCACGGGTCTAAACGGGAGGGGGGGGAGGTGTATGCATCGCATAATCGGACTCCACTTTGATACCGCTTCATCTCCACCGCTGACCTCCTCCACCTCCACGGGCTACCATCGACCTCCTCCACCTCCACGGGCTCCTCGCTCATCCAGCCTCCACCGCCGCTTACTCCATCGCCTATCGCTCAACCACCCCTTCTCTCCA